>QGSO01001910.1:0-21604 GCA_011037825.1 Carya cathayensis | reverse complement strand
CCCCCCCCCCCCCCCCCCCCCCCCCCCCCCCCAAAAAAAAAAAAAAGAAAAAGAAATTACTAGCTAGTCAGCATGCATGCATGTGAGGCAGCATCATTAATCATGATGTGCTTCCTTAGCTCCCCATATCCCAAACGAAAGTCCACAGTTTCCTGAGTCTAGCTGGACTTCTTGATGATCATTTTCTGATTCTATTGTCTTCTTTGAAATTAGTTTCTCAATTGGGCTTATGATGATGCCCAAGTAGATGCGTAGATGCTATCAACATATACCATCTACCCTATAATAATGGCTTAATTTGAAACACAATCATTTTATTTTATTGTTTCCCTTGCTTGAACTAGATGGCAGTTCAATTTGTCCTGAAATGGTTTAACAAGATAAGGCAGGCCTGATTGACAAGGAGGATAAGAGGAAAGAAATTAGTTGACGGACTAGGAGGCCGTACATATTCGATCCCCTATAGGCTATATATTGAGAAATATTGTTGGGGCCGGCAACCATGCATAAAGGAGACAGCAGATTATAATTTGCCTGTTGATCATTGCTGTCTTGCTGTCTCACTCTTAGTGTTTTGCGTGGTTGTGCTCCCTGGTCCTACTTTGAAAAAGGAGAAAAAAAGTAAAGGATAAGCAACGTCTGATTGTTTTGTTTCTGCAATAGATCGATCATGGTTTCAAACCTCACTTGGGAATGGGGATCGATAGGCTCCACAACTTGTTTGTGCGCTTTTATGAAATCCGTGATCAACTTGCAAAAGCTGCTGCTCTTAATTTTCGCTGATCTATTTATATCTCAGACCTTTTTGCCTGTTAATTGACCTTAATTAATTAATTAATTCACTGCAACAAATAGAGCTTTTTACGAGAAGTCAAAGCCGCCGCAAAACAAGAATGATTTCGCGGCAATAGCCTTTTCCGCTGTTTTGATCTATTGCCGCACCTCTTGGAGTCACAAAACACAAAATTTCCTTGCAGATTCTCTCTCCGATGATGATCACAGAGAGCAGGTTTTATTCCCTATATGACTAACAATGCCAAATTAATTAATCTAATCTATTCACAGGTACAGCTTGCCCTAAATTATCAGAACCAGATAACGCCCACAATCCGGGGTGGGTCAATGTCTATACTGCACAACTTTAAAATTTGTAGATGGCTATATCTTTGGCCAGATTCTCAAGCGCTCCAACTTGCATGGCCAGCCCTCCAAATTCGGCCAAGATAAAGAAGGAACCATTTGAGAATGGCGTGCAGGTCTAATGATGAGATATTCAGTAAATACCACACTTGCATGCCTTATCTGCCCTATTATTTGCTTTCATTACTGTAGTGGTAGGTACCAAAAAGTCTTTATTCAACTATCTATGCCAGAAAAACTGGCCGCTTTATGTGCATGTTCCCACTATTCCACAAAACAGGGTTCCCATGTAATTTGTGGTGTAATGAAGAAATCAAAACATTTCTGAGGCTGGGAATTTGATCTTGAAAGTTGCTATTCGTAGAGTCTGGAAAGAGGGCATCGAATACAAAGGAAATAGGTTGGTATATGCCATGGTGCCTGGAGGAGAAGAATTTAAGGGTCATTTTTCCTAACGAATTATGGGGAGTCAATTTAGTCATACAATCTAAAGGAGTTCAGAATCTCAGATACTTGTGTTTCTCTACTTGGTATGGCCGATCCATCACTGCACTTTTCCACTTGACACCTTTAGGGACTGCACATGCTCAACCAGAATGAAGCAAATGAAAGAATGTTTAAAACCCGCCAGCAATGTCCAATTGCACATTGTTTCTCATCACTTCTCACTTCTCAAAACAGAGATGGTATTGGCAGATACAATCTACGGCAATCATAGAGCAGTTAAACAAAACTGTTCTGATTGTTATACAACTAAATACATTCATCCTCCTGTTCCATATGACTTTTGTAGGTGTTGCATCCAGAGGTTACATTTAGCACTGAATTTTCAATATCCCACATGGATCTGTGTGCAACTAAGCTATTTAATTCCCTATAAAGACCGAGTCTTGATATTATTTTGCATCACAAAGACCGCTGCCTTCATCACAGAAACCATCCCGGTCGAGCAGTTTCTGTGGTGGAGCACTTAACAGCGGAGATGATGGGGTACCATAAGCATTGCGTCGACTGTTCCCACAACCTAAGCTTACTCTGGTGCTAACCCCTGTAATAGGATTTGTGCCACTTGCATATTTGCAAAGAGCCTACACCATAAAATCCAAATATTTCTAAGTTCATTATGAAATACTAACCAAAAGGGTAAGATAGTTTGGATGCTAAAAAATTCCAACAACTATTTTGCAAGAGAACCAACAAATATACATTAACAAAAGAAAAATTCTACTTATCATTCCCTACACCACACATCAACATGTGATTTATCATTTTTGCCCTTATATTTAAGCACACACATATTGATATGTAAATATGTGTGTTTAAATAGAAGGACAAAAATGAAAAAGCACATATTGGTGTATAGTGTGGGGATGATGATTAACATTTCTCGACTGGCTGTTTTACCTTTGTAAAAATTATTCAAAACAGCATGATGATATGCCAGGTATTTGATATTATGTGTTCACACTTTTCTTGGCCTTCTTGCTTAGATGATCAAGAGCAATCACAACAGCATCAAGGTTCTCATATTACCAGCTTCAAGAACTAATAATTACACATATTATTTTGGAATTTGCAATATGTTTGAACTGTTTGATGCCGACTGCTTATTAATTAAAAGACTACACATCCTCTGAAACATTTACTGAGAGATACTTTATTATATGCACTCTTTCAGCCTTCACCTTACTTTAAAAGCTCAATCAATTTCAAGCTTATGTACAGATTCTTTCCAGCCACTCCGGCTACTTAATTAGAGGACTGAATAGGTTCATATACAGCACTCTCTTTGGGTAGAGATCTATAATTCAACAAGGTTAATCCACAACCATTCCTACTATCTTGACATGATCAAGGGAACCGCATTATTTGATGGTGTTTTAATCTTCCCATCTACTTAATAGCAAGAAGAAAAATCCTAAACTGTATAGTGACATAGACCAGCATATGTTTGTGGGAAGAAAGCTAGAAATAGAACAAGATAATGCCCAATGCATAATATATATATTAGAAACCTGCTTCTGTGGAAGGTCCAAAACAGCATCGCTGAAATCAGCACCTTCAACAAGGGCTCCCCCTAGGTCACTGCGGGTAAGCACCGTTCTAACCAGCACGGCATTTGTGAGATTCGCTTCGTTTAACACCTAAAGATGGAATCAAGATCCACAGATTTACATGATTCATCAGTATTTTCTGAATCAATCTACAAGAATGTCAGAAATTAGTTTATCATGCTTTATTACCATGCGGTCCATCAACGTGTCACTCAAATCCGCACCTGTGAGTCGTGACCAATACAGGAAAAAAAAAAAGAAAAAAAAAAAAGGGCAAATGATCAGTAAAGCAAAAACAGAAAAAAAAAAAAAAAAAAAAAAAAAAAAAAAAAAAAAAAAAAAAAAAAAAAAAAAAACAAAAAAAAGAAAAAAAAAAAAAAAAAAAAAAAAAAAAAAAAAAAAAACAAAAAAAAAAAAAAAAAAAAAAAAAAAAAAAAAAAAAAAAAAAAAAAAAAAAAAAAAAAAAAAGAAGAAAAAAGAAAAAAGTCCATAATATGGGCCTGGTCGGGCCCATGGACAGCCCAAGATTAAATAAAATCTTCTTCTACAAGTAATTTTTCCCGTATGCTTGAAGCTCTAAATTTTCATGGTTCTGTTACTTCATGGCTTTATTCATCAATTCAAGAGTTTCTGTTTCTGTATGTTTCGTACCATTACTAGTTAAGTGACAACGAGCTAGACTACCTGTAAAATTGGCTTTGTATGCCACAGCTTTCTCAAGATATGCACCATTGAATGTCGAACCACTAAAATCAGATTCCCTCATATCGGCAGATGTGAAATTGGCTCTTCTGTATGAGTCGATGAGAATCATTATAAACACGTGTTTACACTAAGAAAAATATTACTCTTAAAATTACTGTCAGTTGGCCACCGAACAGACCACTTGGTACAAATTTAGGTTGCCCTCTTCTTGTGTGAGACTGTTTATTTCTCTATAACGATAGCGTTGATACAATAGAAATATTTTAGCAACAAATAGATTGCACAAAAGTATATCCAAGAAGTGACGTACCTTAATGTGTGTTATGTAAAATTGTAAAATTATTTTTATAGTAAAATAGATCTAACAAATTATATAAATCTTCGTATGCTTTTGAGTTTATTTTTCTACAATTCGTTTGTATATGTAATACTTCTCTAAATACAATGGAAAAGATGGAATATGGGTATGGATTTGGTACAACTTGAAGTTACTTTTATTTCCTACACTTCTTTTCAAATTACATGTACGTGGGAATAAAAAGATTACAACTTTAATTACTCGACGCCAAACCGTGACACTTTCTTCTGTTTTGAAAATGGGATATTGCTTCATAAAGAACCAAGAGTACGAATAGTTAAATAGATATAATTCCAGTTCATTTCGCAACAACTGGTTCTAGATTCTGCGCTACATATTGCATTAGTAACGAAACAGAGATGGAAATTACCTGAAATTCTCATTCACATGTACTGCTTTCCTGCATGACAGCAAACAGAGAGTCTTAACTACAATCAGAACCCAAAAGTTCTGGAAAATATATGTTCATCATCAAGGAAATGTACCTGAGATCTGCAGAACCAAACTGGGCCGCTGATCCTATCCCGAATTCGCCACGAGTCTCTGCTTCAAACTTATTGAGATCAGCAAGAGCAGACATGTTGGAGCTGAAGGTAACAATCGCAGCAGCCAGTGCGGTTGAAACCAGTTTGCTCCATTTCTTTGACTCTGATTTCGCAACCGATTGCCTTGTTTCAGAATAATCTTCCTTTTCAAGAAGAATTCAGTAAGCTATGAATTACATGTTGATAATAGTAACTCAATATCATAGAGCCGATCGAGAATAAATATATTATATATTAATTGTACTCACCGTGAAAAGATTTTCTCTTCGAGTCTATCTGACTGACAATGACAAAAGGCTTTGCGAGAGATTGCAGAGTGGAAGGAACCTTTGAATTCGATGAAGAAATATTGCCGAGGGATTTTATGGATAGTGGGGAGATAGGGGAGAGTGCCATTTTCTTATGTTCTGCGAGAGACGCAAGAAACACAGATGAAGGAATACCGTGACGAAAGGGAGGGGATTACTGTCACACGCGAGATGTTCCTTTCCCCTTATCCACTTATTTTGCAAGCAGAGGATCGGTCGAGAGGACCACACGTACGTCTTTCTTTCGGCTTCGGTCTTTTAGGCCAGTTTCGCGATTTTGAATTGGGTTGAGTTGTTATGAATTTTATTTAAATGAGTTTAATTTTTTTAAATTGAGTTTAGTTTTTTAGGTTAAAGTATATAAAATAAATTGAGATAAATTTAATTTTTTTATGAGAAGTTAAAAAAGTAACGAGTTTTATCAATAATTAGTTTGACATAAATTGAGTTTGGTTTAACAATTAAATATAATCTTAAAAAGCCAAAGGCCTGTGGCCTAGTTGGCATTACCCCCAGCCTCCAAAATGGAGGTCTGGAGTTCGAATCCCCCCTCCCCAAATGTATCAAAAAAAATATATATATATATATAATCTTAAAAAATTATTAAATAATTTTAAAAGTTGTTTAATGAAAATATTAAGTTGTTTAACTTATTTGAATATTTCATATTAAACTATTTTTTATTTCACCACCCAAACTAGCCCGTAATCTCGTGAACATTAAAATAGAGTAAAAATCCAAAAATACATTAAAGACCCCATTATAAAATTAAAATCACGATCACATATAAGAAAATTTTGAAATAAAAGAAATAAACCAAAAAATTTAATAAATACATATAAACTAAAAACTTCAAAATATTTAAAAACCTATTTTAGTTTAATTCTAGGCGTACAAAGTTTTTAATTGTTAATATATTTTTTTAGCTTTTTCTAGCTTTAGTTTATGAGTATTGTGCTAGACAGTCGCCTAGCAATGACCGTTGAGCGTGTCGCCTAATACAAATGTACTTTTTTATTATTTTTTTTCATTTTTTTTAACATATTAAAATATTTTTAAAAAATAAAAAAAATTCACTAATATATTAAAAGTTACTTCCTTAATTATTCAATAAAAAAAATTTTTAAAAATTAATTTGAGCAACAGTACACTTGGGATAGCATAGTAGATTTATTCTTGGCTAGTTTATATTCATGATATTAAGTTTTTATTACGAGAAATGCTTACAAATTAGAAATTTCATTAAAATAAATTTATAAATTGATATGATTTAATATAATACGTACAGTACTAAATTATAAAATTATTTTTATTATAAAATAGATTAATGCATATATTACATGGAACAATGTCAATTTGTGAATATATTTTAAATTTCTTTATAGACGTTGCAGCACTCAACTTTCGTTATATATACTTCATCCATCTAGCTCTTCTCGCGCACTTCGTTTTCGACACCATTTTCTTGTTGACTGCTTCAACTCCATGCATATATGTTACACTGGAGAGGAACCTTGCGTTCAGAGGAGAGCTGGGATTAGGCACCGGCTAGCATGCATTTCATAACTCATGGAAAATGCGAACGATCGATATTGCTCCCCATAATTTAGTTCATATATAATATATTGAGGTCTCCGCGAATCCTCTCTAGCATTTTGGTGAAGAGTAATATAATTTGTAAATTCTTCTGATCCCTCATTTGATCAAATTGAGTTTGAAGTACTGATGATCATCAATAGTTTAGTTGTACGTGGGATATAAAAAATTAGCAGTACGTTTTGTACATGTGATCAATTCTTCCTGCGCAGGCTCAATATACATATATATTAATTATTAGGACAATATATATTATTAATAACTCAAAATCTTAAGGTCCTAGGTTTATATGATCATCCCAACGATGTTATATAGATATGAACGATCTTGTCGATTTTCCGGAACATGGGACAAACCTTGACGATGGCTTGCTGGTAATTGATTGAATTATGATCATATTCAACCTTATATTATAAGCAGCAATGTACGTAAGCTCGCATCGAAATTCTGGACATCAAATTCCACTTAATTTATGCATGTAATATTATATATATGTAGAAGTTTAATCCACTCGACAATCATGTTTTAATTAATCATTCAGTACGTTTTAGATTTTGGTCTAGTAGTGGAGTACGGAATTAAAATATCAACATGAAACCATGCACATGATTAGAAAATAAATAACATGCACACAAGATAGTCGTTTTGATGATTCATACGATTCAATTAAAGATATAATTTATGATCATCAACAACTTTGACCTCAACATGGAATTGATTTTCAAATAAGGCGCATGCATGCATGCAGTAATTACTCTAATTACGCCAAAACTTTAATTATTTATATGGCAATGCATGCATGCAGTACTATTTCTAACTCACGAATCAATCCACAATCGAAATAAACAGTACATGGTAAGATACATGACCACGAGAGATTAAGAGTTTAAAATATCAATAATTAGGCAAACTATAGTTGATCATTAACAGCTAAAACGACAATATTCGTGAGAGATGTCATAACTAGAAGGATTAGATCTTCCACCATTAGGTTTTCCAAGAGATCATCGAGTAGAAACTGACGAAGATCTAAATTAAGTAGTACTACTTATCTAGCTAGAGAAGTGCCAACATTAACAGCTTTTATAAGTACTTGCAGATCATAGGCCAGTTATGAAGTAATCATGTATTAGCGAATATATATATATATAGATCAATTTGACACAGTACTACTACATCTGAACTTCAAGATGTTCTCCCACATGAACCAGTGCTCATGATGAACGTTCGCGTGCAGAAGCTTTATTTCTTTAATAAGGAGAAACACCCACATTAGCTGAAGCGAAGAGTCCATGGTCTTTAATAAGTACGTCCTGATTTGCTTCCTACTCGAAACCAAAACACAGATCTCAACGAGAGAGATATATATTTAAGATTATTGTAACCAGTTACAAATTCTAAATAGATAAATTTCGTGTAGGCTCTTTATAAAAAAATGGATTATATTAAAAAAGAATAGTTTATATATATTTATTTTATAGTGGATCTACATTTTTAGTAAAATTTATGTATTTAAAAATTGTATAAATCATTACTGCACATGTAATGGTATCAGATGAAGGTGCACTAGGCTAAGTACGTACCTGCTGGCGCACGTTTGTCTTCTTCATAGCCTGCTCAGGCATGAGACCAAAGTGAATGTGCGGAAAGTGGGCCCACTGATACAGAGATTTCAAAACTGGTTTATGAAAGGATCTCACAAGGTTGATAACGTCCAATGAAAAAAATAATTGAGACCATAGCAAATACGGTAAACTAGAAAATAAAGAAATGTTGCTGGGTGATATATTACATTCTTGGCAGCGGCACTGAAGGCTTCTCTATGGGATATTCCGGGATTTACTGACTTGATGCGTTGGATCTCGTCCCTGCAGATTCACCGATGAACCATTGATCACATATTTCTTCCAATTTAGCAAGTTTCAAACGGAATAAATATGTGCAGACAAATCGCGAGAGAGACAGAAATAGTCTTTGCAAAAGCTTGACATCATTACTTACTTGATGAAGCGGTTGTAGGCGGAGGGAACTCTCTGTCTCTTCTCTGGAGCTGGACACATCAGAGACAAACCCAGATACGTATACGTTGAGATGATCGCTTGAGAGACAACTTTGAATGAATTCCTTTTATTCTCTCTCTCTCTAGACTATATATATATATATATATATATATATAGACACGCATATGTGACCTATATATGGTTCCACACATAGGAAAGTTCTAGCTAGCTAATTTTCTATGACTAGGGGGGAGAAAGCGGTCCATTTTATATTACCATGCATCTATACTTCCAGGAGCGAACACCCTCAATCTTATTCAACAAACAAAGACTTGGAAAAACCATCCTGGTCATGTTTTATTCTTGTCAGCTTGAATATAATCCCGGACGCAAGGGAGAATAAAAAGTTCATCACTTTTCCTACAATAATGTTTGAGTTTCTCGACAGATTTATCAAATATTGCAGCATTTATGGTTTATATTAGAGAACTAGCCACCAACAAATTAACAGAAGTTTATTTACCAAAAAAAGCATCCAATATGGTGGCTTAAAGCTGGACTGGCAGGCACAAGGGGGTTTTGGTACGTTCGAGAAGAGTTCCTACCGATCCACCTAAATACCAGTCCAGAAGGCCATTGAGACTGTAAAAGTGGGCAGAAAAGGCAAATGGACTCGATAGATAATCAATCCTAACAAATCAATATCCTAGTACCCTTTTCATTCTGCATAAAAAATCAAATGTTGATGTTGCCAAAGATTAAAAAAAGGAGATATATATTTATATATATGGACCAAGGGAGGGAAAAAATAGATTTGGCCCAAAAATTTCTTCAAACTGAAGAGTGGGTCTCGAAGAAGGACTAGAAAAGGAAATATGTAATGAAGCTTACGTTTATTTATGGTTGGAGGCCGTGGAAGCTCGTCAACTACTCCTCCCCTAGCGGGCATAGTGAAGTCACTCGCATTGGTTTGGTTGATCAAGAAGTTTGGGGTTGGATTTGGTATCTGATCTTCCTGCAAAAATCATCAAACAAAGTCACCAATGCAACTATAGCAAGCAAGTTTTTTTCCCCGGTAAAAACCATGGCATCGTCATATACCAGAACACTAGGGGGATGAGAGAAAAGAGATGATGGGCCCAGATGAAATTGATTAGCCGAAGGCAGAAGCAACCCTCGCATATTCACTGGCAGGAGGTTAGTGCAGTGACCGCATCTTACCGTTACAGTCTTGAACAAACTGGTGCAAGGAACACTGACCTAAACCAAACCAAATTAAGATCCACACAATATATGTATTAAAACTCTATCCTGAGAGAAAAGAAAACAAACCCTATAATGGATGTTTGGTAAAAACAAATCTAATTGAGAAAAAAGAACAAAGGGTCAAATTAAACGTATATATATGATACCGCGAGGACAGTGTCGCAAATATTGCAATGGACATAACAGAGCTGCTCCGAGGGAGGAAAGTGGTCCAGGGCCAGGGTAGAAGAGGAGGACATTTTTTTTATATCTTATTTTCCTTCGAAGTTTGAATGATGATTGGTCAGATTGACTGATTGATGGATTGACAGCTTAACCACCAGCGCGCACAACCCTGGATCTGCTTTTTCTTGATTATGAGTTGCGAAAGAAAGGTGCAAGCTTAGGAGAGAGACGTGCCCTGTTTTGTCTAGACTTCTAGTAAATAAAAGAAGGCAAAGAAGCGGAGAGCACGATCTCTCACCACTGTTCATTTATGCTGTTTATAGATCATTAAAATGTATGATCATGGTGGAGCTTGTCATACATTTATGGATGCATATATGCATGTTCATATGCACCATCATAGTCTGAAGACTCCTAACATGCGCGCTGATGCTAAATATAAGATAATAACGTTTGGTTGGAGTTCCAATGTGTGTGTGAGAGAGAGAGAGAAGAGAAGCAAGACGAAGCGGCAGATATGGGGGAGAGGAGCCAGAAAGGGACGTGTGCATGGGAGTGACATAGCTTTTACAAACTCATCTGTTGTTTTCAGAATTTAAGAGGGCGTTGTTTTCTGGTGTGCTCTCAAAGCATTTCTAATCTAGATAACTCAATTTTTATTTTTATTTTAAAAAAAGAGGATAGTAATCAAATTTTATTGACAAACACTCGCTTATGACAAAGAAATAACCTGATTACAACGTAATACTTGGACTTACAAATAAGGAAAAAAAAATCCAAACCCATGTAAAAATCACTATAAATAAACCAAATACTTGCTACCCCAATTTCCGAACCCAATATCTCACGACTCTTCCAAGTAACTCCCGGACAATAACCCCCTCCACCCCCTCCCTAGGGCTCTTCACCTTCAAGGCTAGCTTCAACTGCATGTTCGTGAAACCCCCAATGCCATGATAGCATAATCATACCAATATAATTCCGTACTTACTCATTTTTGTTTATATTTTATATTACGTATACTTTTTCTGATTTGACCTCTCTATGCCATTCGTCTTACACACAGACAGCTACGTATTATAGTCAGTAAAAACCTCCTATATATGTCCTTTCCCGGATAATTACTATTTCTTTTTGGCCTATGTGAGCTAATTTGGTTAGAATCTTTTCTATTCCGTGCCTACATATCCACAAAACATCTAGGGTTTCGTTACAAGTTTCACAAACATCCTGACCCGTGAATAAAAGATGGTTTCCATTATTTATTATGGAGCAACGTTAAGTATAATCGTGTATAAATGTTATGTAATTTTTTTTTTTGAAAAAGAGGGAAATATATTATTAAATAATTAATATTTTTACATAAATTTTATATTTATTTATTTTTTAAAAAGATTATGTGTGCCTACGCAGTTTATACAACTGCAAATATCATTTTTGTTTATTTTATTACTGACTTTAAATGTTCCAGAAATCAAAACAATCGCAATCCATGCTCATCTGTGGATGGACTCTTCCCAAAAAGTGCCCAAAAGGTGCTGTTCACTTATTCACTCAAGACTGAAAGGATCATCATCATGTGTAACTCCTATGCAAAAACTAAATGTGTTAACTTGAGGAAAGAAGAAAGTTATAGAAGTTGCATATTTATCTCAGCCAGGGAACTACAAAGACATCTATCCCTTTAGTTCTTCAATAATATTATGTCGTACGTACCCTGCTCTAATCGTATATATCCTTCACAGCCATACAACACCGTACCTTCCTTATTTTAATCTCAAGCTAACTTGCCACTCCTCCAAATATTCACCGCTCCTTAACTATTTCTGTCTAAAAATAGAAGGTAGAGCACCCTTGCTTAGCTATGTAAATGAGATTTGACCATCCGTTTTTCAAAGTGGACGGATGAGTATACGTACGTACAACTGAAATGGAAGAAAAACTTTGTCCAGCGTAAATATTGAGTTCTATTTTTGAGGACTTAATTATTCATGAGTACTGATGATTCCTCCAACATTACTTTCATTCATGGTGTGGGCAATGTGGATGTATCATGCATTTATGCAATGCATATGCCATATACATGGAGTACTGATCATGTTTGAATGTGCGAATGAGGAAAAGTAATCACTGCAAAAAGCCTGCTAGGAGTTATTTGCTGCTGTTTGTGGGGGATATGAGGATCTTTCATGCTCTCTCTCTCTCTCTCTCTCTCTCTCTCTCTCTCTCTCTCATAGTGGTGGGGTGCATAGAAACCGATATAGTTGATATTGAACATTGTTGCTCTCTTGTCTGATATTTCCTTGGCCTCTCGACCTGACCGGGGTGGCTTGACTTTGCCTCTAGATCTGCCTCTGTGAGAGAGAAAAGTATCGTATCAGCTTTGAGGAAAGCCGGTGGTGGTCTTCATGACCTTTAGCTTAGCCTTAACTTGCTACAGACGCAATCCAGCATGCCTCATGTTGCATTGACATATGGGATTCAATTCTTGTTCTTTTCGAAACACAAAAGAACTTTGTACATGCCCCACAGGATTACAGGGAACAGATCAGGGTTGCTCTACTTTTTTGAATCAGTTTCCCGGCCCTATTACTTTGCTTCGACTGGGATAGAACAGAGGATACGACTTGAATGGACCTGTAGACGGACTGTTTCTTCTTTCTTTTTTCAGACTCTTTCATGCATGCCTCACTTATACTATTTACCTTTGGCCTTGTAGGAAACAATGTATACAATTATTAGAGAGACGACATGTCGAATCAATTATAAGTGTTTTGCTAGCTTTACATATTGTGACAAATGGATAGGGTTTTTGCCTGCAGGTTACGGTGGTTTAGACATTGGACATTAGATTTTGGTTGTGTTGAGTCATAAACGACATAAAAAGATGTAGGAAATTAAAATGAATTAACCGACTCCAGGTTTTGGTTGGAATCTTGCACGAGTGCTTCAGCTTCACACGAGCAAGCTAGGAATTGAAAAACTTGATCAATGAAAGAAAATACAAAGAAAGAAAGAAAGAAAGAGCTAAAAAGGGCCAAATTGCATGTAACGATAAAAAGTGACAGAGAAAGTGGGCATACAGGGTACGTTTAGGCCCCACTTCGGCGTCTCCCCGAGGGCTGAGACCTTACGGATGGGTCCCACATTGTAATAGGAAGTTTTGAAAATCTTACTGTACAGCGACAAGTGTACCTCCACATTAGCCACGCTTGCATATTTCGTCTGCCCCAGTCAAAGCCATACCCCGGTGTAATTTGAAAATAGAGTAAAATATTATTATAATATTATTATTATTTAAAAATTTAAAAAAATTAAATTGTTAATTATATTTTATGAAAAAATTTAAAAAAATTATTAGAATTAAATAAAATGAGATAAGAAAAAATACATTTTGTATCTACAAAGTGCTCAATGGTCCCTCTCAAAGCAACGCGATAAGGGCATAACAATTTATCTTAAAACAAATTAAGAAGATTAAAATTTTAAACTTAAAATATATATATATGTAAATATATTAAAAAAATGACAAAGGTCCAAGCAGCACTCATGGAAGCCAGAATTGAGAAACATGCCAAATTAATGATTACAATCTTATCCTTTCATTTATTTATTTATTTATTTTGTCAATCTTCTTCTTGCAACATTTTCCCCTAGGATTTAAAATTTTTTGCCAAAGGCACCGGCCACTTCTTCCTACCACAAATCATTGCTTGTCTTTGCTTGATCCTATCTGAATGATGCAGAATCTAATTTGATCTGTGAGTTCAAATCCTATCTTTATTTTACTTCCTTTCATTTATATATTTGATTTTAAGAAAGAAGGTGGCGTTAAAGCTTTCCTGAAGATGAATGAGAACAGGACTTTCAATGATATAAAAATCTATATATGGTCATGATATATATGTTCCGTCCCAGAAACAAATTTCTTTCATGCAAAATCTGCCATGGCCCGAGCCCTGTAATAGATAAATTGTTTGTTTCTTCTTCCTTACAAGAAAGTTCGTTTGCATGCATCTCAAAACAACAAATTGCAGGGTACTTTCAGATTTCTTCACTTTTTCGTTGTGGTTTTTGTAATAGGATGTTTATTGGGGAACTCCACCCCCTCCTTATCTATCTCATTTCGTTTTTTAATGAAATATTCGCTTACGTAGGAAAAAAAAAAATCGTTTGCATAATGAATGTGCATTGTATAGGAGATATGATGTCCAGCAGATCAGATTAGTTAGACCGTACGTTGGATTTAAATATGTATGGATCGCATATCCTGCTATCTCTTTATCATAGGCAATCCCAATATTTATATATATATATATATATATACACACAAAAGACACGTTTTTACACCTTGTCTTCAGCAGTACAAATTCTGCAATTTCTCAAAACTATGACGCAAGACAGACCAAAACTACATGGGAAGTTAAAAGTGTATTGCAACTTGATGAATTGTCATGAACACAATAAATGGTAGATATCAAAAGAATGACAGGTCTCTCAACAAGCTAAACAAGGAAACTGGGCAACATGATCTAGCACGTGGCAAAAAGAGAAAAATGAAAGTAAAAATCACCCAAGTATCATATCAACAATACTAAATTTACAGAACTAAGCACTCGACCACAAACCTCAACTAAGAGAAACCATCGCAGAGGGGATGACTCAAACGAAAATACTTAGCGGAAAATGGGAATTACAGCACAGACAATCATCAGCAGGGTTAAGAACAGCTTTGATCTATTCGCCATGATTGAAATTGCTGAGGAGAGATCTTCTGGCCTGCAAAAGAAAAGAAACTAATAGTCAAATTTTTTTTCTCAGATGAAAATGGAGAATTTAGCACAAATGAGTCCAAGGTGCATACTTCTGCAATTTGCCAAGGGCGCCACAATATAGGGCATTGTCTGGTAAGGGTAACTCGGTTTTGTTAGTAGCCTCTGGATTGACAACCCTGACATACGTTTCTTGGCCAAGATACCACGAGTCAAGGTTTTCTGTTCTAATGTTCCAGACTCCAACATTGTCGAGGGATATCAAGATTGCCGTCCAAGCTCCAGGATAAACCTAGACAACGAGAGAGGTCAAGATCCAAAGCCTATCAGTAACTATAATAGGACCATTTTGAGCATGCACAAAGTAATACATATTTTAGAAGTTTTTAAAAGGAGATTTTTTCTATTGTTTACTCGAATATAATGACTTGTGTTCATCTAGTGGTACCAAATTCATATTTTCCTATCAAATGTCGAATCGATCAATATGGAGGGCTTTTGGAGTTGACAGAGTATAATCCACCCCTTAAAAGCCATATACTCCAAAACAATAATCTACCAGAATTTGAAAAACTCTGCCAAAACACAGGACATTAGAAACCTACACTGATCCCACCATGGTCATGTACGGATTGACCGGCGGCCAATATTAAACCCTGAAGGGTGATTTTGATAGAAAGGCACGAGAAAAGACAAATATTAAAGCAAATATGTTTTCCAATAACCTGACAATTTATAGTTGTTGAAGATCAGAAGTCAAAAGGAAAACAGTAACTGAAATATCAACTCATAAAGGTTTTAATTTTAAGATAAACCAAATAGGAATAAGAGCATGATAGTGCGAAGAATATACCTGTGTTGTGGAGCGGGCAATTCCATCCCACTTGTTATATGTGCCCCTACTATTCTCCGTCCACTCACCATAATCCATCCTGCAATGTATAAATCAAACTGAAGGTTCAAAAGCATGTTGAAAGATAAAATACCCATCTATAGGTGTGTTAACATAATGAATCAGAACAAAAGATACAGATCCATACCCCACAACAAAAAATGCATATCCATTCATGTGATAGCTCTGCACCTTGGTATCATTGTTCTGTAATATGACTTCCATAAATCCTCTATACGTTCCATTAATAACTGATGTTTCCATCCGTGATGCTCCTGTAAGTGGCCTAGAGGGAAAATCTAGCTTGTATGCTCCCTTTACTTTGAACCAGTCAGCAAGCCTGATTGGGGTGGAAGGATTGACAAATGAGACTCCACTTAGTGTTGTCCGTCTTTTCCCATTAATCGTCACCGGTGGCTTGTTTTTCAACACATAAATTTCAGTCACATTGATTGAGCCATATCTAAAAGAACCCTGTGGGTTAGGGCGAGCACCACTAGCAGATACATTCCACCTGGAGAATTTTAGAACAGAATCCTTAAAAATCAGTTTTGAATGATAGTTTTTCCTGATCTCTCATCACTGTACTCAATTTATCACAGATTCCCAAAATATTTTCATAAATATCAGTAATTTCCTCAATTATCTTGTATTTTTTTCCTCTTCAAAATTACTTCAGAGTGACTGATGAACTTCTTCTTCTTCTTCTTTTTTTCATTTTTTCTTTTTTTTTTACAGTTTTTCTTTTTGAAACATAAACCTCAAAAATGTAATTCATGTCAATAAAGAATCTGTGATCAAGACATAGGTGACAAGCAAAATGTGCTTAGGTATTAAATCATGATGTTAACAAACCTGATGGATCTTGCTTGGTTCATTGAGAAAGTCTTGTCAAATTCATCACTCGGTGGGTCTGGGAGGGGACCCTTTGCCTTTCCTTTGGAATTTGTGTAATGCAAGATGGCGACACCAGTAACTCTTTTCCAGAGTGATTCATTCACAAACCTAGCACTTGCTGCAATGTAGTAATCAGTACTTGCATTCTGATCCATGGTAACCAAAAACGAATAAGATTGTCCGACATGAATATCTAAGCTAGTATAGTTTTGTTGCACTGTATATGATCCCTCCGTCTCAGCTAGAAGCAGATTATGGTTCTGGATCCTGAAGTTAAGACTAGTTGACACCCCAACATTGTGTACACGAATGCGATAAGTTCTCCCTGTCCAAAATAATGAAGCTGTCATTTTAGTTGTTCAGAAAATTTAACCTCACTGAACCACATTTGGAATAACATAAATAGAGAAGATCCATAAATGCTAAAGAACAACTCTGTATATTTTATAGTAATCTTCAATTAAGCCAAAAACCAGTTATTACATTGCATATAATTAACATGATCCAAGCACTTCCCTGGTAAGACATAATCCTAAATTCCTAATTAAAAGGTTAAAAAACAAGTCCAATATTGTGGATCAGTCATTTGGGCAACAATCAAATCCCACTTTCTATTTTCAACCGATGCATTAAAACATTTTTCATTGAGTACATAAAGTAGCAAAACTAAAAACATCTTTTTTTGCCAATCACCTGGGTGGACCTCAATTGTTTCATAATCAATGCCATCTGGTACAAGCGTATCATTATATCTGTAAGGACCTTTCCCGTTAATAAGAACCCCATCTGGCATTCCAAGATCTTTCCCTGCATCAAGAGCCTTCCTCAAAGCCTACATTCCAAAAAAAAAAAGTACCAGCTTGAAAACACAATTTTATTTCGAGCGGCACCAATAAGGAAACACGGATTATCCAATAAACACTAACCGTATGGTTCCGGGTGTGCCAATCACCGATAAAAATAACTATATCCCCATCTGGGGTTGCAAAAGGAATTGGAATTATGGCCCGGTTATTGATAATAATTCCGCCATACCCTCCGGACGCTCTCTGGAAATTGAGAGATGGAAAATAGAAGAAGCTTCCAATCTGATCCTTAACCTGAAATTGGTAAGTCCAATTCCACTTTGGAGGAATAGGACAAGTCGTGCCCAGAACTCCATCTTGCCACGAACTACGCCGCTGTTGAATACCGGACCTGTAAACCCACATTCCAAACGCTCGGTCACTAAAATCTGCAATTTTTCGTATCGAACTCTATTAGAAGTTACAGTAACAAATCCTACCAAGTAATGAGGAGATTCTCGTCCAATTTGTTCCGGACATTGACAGCAACATTGTTGTTAGTAGTCACATTGACAGTAGGACCAGGAAACTTGCCATTAATAGCAATAACCTACAAGATAATTCGAATATATGAACACAAAGCTCAAAGCTTACAAGCTGAAAGCATTAAACAGCATAACATTAAGCTCGGAAAATGAATATACAAGCACATTTCGTAGATCTGGAGCTGAAAAGTTGAACTTTGCAAAATCTAAAGCCAACCCATTTTGTCACCAACGAATGTTAAGCAGACCCACATGAAAAAGATTTAACTGAATGCAGTGAGAGAATGTAGATAATCGAGAGTGGAAGAGATTTGAAGAACAGACCTGCTGGGGCACACCAAGAGGAGAGGCAGTGATGTAAGAGACTTCAAACTCAAAGTTCACAAATGGATCCGCAGCAAAACACGAGCTCGCAAATAAAGTAATGTAGATGAGGAACACTGAGAAAAAGCTACACAAAGCCATTGTTGCGACTTTAGAATTCGGGCTTAGAGATTAGAGGCAATATTCGTCAAGCTTTTCTGTGATTTTTACATTATCAGAAAGAAAAAGAACCGGAGCCTCTAGAGGGAGGATGCGTGTGCGTGTGAGGGGTACTCTGAGAGAGAGAGAGAGAAACGGCTCTATTTGACTCTTGTCCTGTATGCGGATTGCCTGCCCTCTACTAGTTGAAAACGTATTCTGTCCGTAGTTAGGAGAAGAAAAGCACTTTAGTTTGGTTTTTTAAGATTGATTCCGAGCTTTTGTCGGTCCCCCGGTTGTAATTACTAATTCATACGGTGCGCGACCACAAGAGAGATAGAGACACCAATTTTTAGAGAGAGGAGAGAGAGAGTGACAACCAGTATCCAGTTCACAATTAGAGTACATGCACTCGCTCACCAGCACACATGCCTTTCGCCAACATATGTACGCTTTAATTTGACCGTTGCCTGTCTAAAGATTTTTCAAAAAGAATGATATCTTCTGATGATGAAAAAAAAAACAGAGACGGAGAAAAAGACCAAAACAAATAAAATACAACGTTCAGATCTCTGTGAAAGCGCCAACAGAGCCGCGAGCCCCATTGTCCACGCGTGGACCCCTACCTTTTAAATGGACGCGGGGCTGATTAAAATTACAGAGCCAGCACCAAACCCCTACCAGATTCCTGACTTTTTGGTGGTGTAATAATGGATTTGTTCAAAGATAATGGTATCTTGTTCAAGTAATTAACCTCAGATGCCGAAATAGAAATAATAATAGTAGTAGGAGAGGAACTTTGGTGGGAGGTGGGGTGTGGGATTGCTCAATGCCATATAATTTTTCCACTTTTACAGACTTTTTGGGCGTGGCAGAAAAGCAGCACCCTACGGATAATGTAAAGAGGTGGACGATGCCTTCGATTACCCACCTGGATTGCCACCTCGGATTCTGTTTATACCACTTTCCCCTCAATGGAGTGTATGATAAAAGAACATGATAACACAGCCGTGTGGGATAATGGTATACTTTTTCTTTTTTTTAATATATATGTCAGGCACCTCTCAAGACAGGCCTTTCAGACCTAGTTCTGCATAATAAACTTCTATCTCGTATGGCACTGTCGAAAGTTTCATTACATTAAATTGATTAAATTCCTAACTTTTCATTAGGAGTATAGACTCAAAAAATTATTTATACTCATGAAGTGTTGAATCTTAAATCATGAAGTGAGTGATACTCCAAGATCAAGACTTTCACCCCTTGAGATTGGGATAATGATGTACAAATTACAACATTTGGAAGCATCTCATTTTCCTCAATGCATTAATGAAAGAGACAAGAGAAAGAAAGATAAAACGTGAGAAGGAACATCGAGGAAAATCATGCTTCATCAAACATGAAAAATGATAAAGAATGAGTAGAAGGCTTAAAAATCCTGGATGCCAGTTAGGGGTGGCAGTATTTTACATGACCTTTTAATCCAACACGAACTCGACACGATAATAGCAGGTTAGGATTTAGTCTTAACTGGTTGACCTGTTAAGACACGATTGCTTAACGGGTTGATAACAGGTCAACACGTTATGATACGTTATAACCCATTATGACATGTTAAGAAAGTTAAAAGTACAATTATACCATTATACCTAATAGTAAAATTGTTAGAATTTCAATATCAATATTTTTATTATTTGGATTATAATTTTAGACTTGTATTTAGTTTTACAATTTTTATAAATATTGTGAGTTTTAAATTTATATAAAATTATGCTAAATTTAATTAGATTAAACTGGTTAATTTCGAGCATATTTAACTTATTTACATAAACAGTTTGAAATGGATCATATTATATCGTGTTAACCTATTTCGTAATATTCACTAATGAGTCAAAACAGGTTGACACGACATGACCCATTATGTTAATTGGTCGTGTTAGGGTTCGAGATTTTGACACGATAAGTTTAACGGGTCGGGTTAGAGTTGAACTGTAACAGCCCGCTAAAATTATCAGTTTTGGATTATTTCCCGACAGCAATCACATCTCTCTCGTCTTTACCCTCATCTGGAATCACGCGTATAGATTATCTTTTCCGTAAATCACGTAATTTGTTCTTCACCGACAGCTGTAAAATCATGAGTCTTCCAAGACCACGCCTAGCCTTTCTCAAGCCCAAACTACCACTTTATGTGGTGGACAGCCACCGTACGCCGCCACGTACGTTCCTCCGACGCATGTTCGTGACAAACAACGAGCGACGTACGGGTTATCCCGTCGATGGTATAACCTTCTATCTCTAGTTATTTTACGTTTAAAATAGTTAGTTGGTTGGTTTGTGGATTGTGTAGTTGTATTTGTGGAATTCGTTGCGTAGTTGTGAAGCGAAGTGTGGTTGTGAAGTGTTGCGTTTGATTGTGTATTTTGTGGACTGTGCTGTGAAGTATAGGCGTGAGATGGATGCCGTAGATGTGATACGGCGGGTTGTGTGAAGAGAATACGCGTGTAGCGTATTCTGTGTAATGCAGCGACGCGCCGCGCGACGTGCACTGTAGTGATGTGTGTCGTAGAAGGAAGGGAGTACGCATGTAGTGTACTCCGTGTTGTATGGCGATGCATCGTGTGATGTGCATCGTGTTGATGAGAGTTGTAGCGAAGGAAGTACGCGTAGCGTGTACTCCGTGTCGCGTAGCGATGCACCGTGAGACGTGTATCGCAGTGATGGGTTTTGTAGTGTGAATGGAAGAGAGTTCACGTGAGTGTACTCTGTACTAGGTCGTGATACACCGGATGGCGTGTCACGAAGGGTTGGATGGCGTAGCAGAGAAGTGTGGAGCGTATGGTGTAGTGTTGGGAAACTGTATGACAGTGTCCCGAAACAGTGATGATATGGATTATAGTCCGGGGTGACTGATGTCATCTTGTGGTTGACTATGGCTAAGAGTATATGGATTGAGAAAGGAATTGTTTGTTTGGTTATTATTGATAATTTTAATGAACTTGTTTTAGTGCAAAGGCTTTCTGAAGTCAAATTATCTCTTCTGGGTATAGTGAAACCTCACGTTGCTCGTGGTGTTGCAAGTGCTCATAATATGGCAATTGAGTTCAGAAGTGA
>QGSO01001894.1:0-14596 GCA_011037825.1 Carya cathayensis | reverse complement strand
TTGTGGCCCCACGCATTATAAGTAACATAACATAAAATATAATACGTACTCCACAGTTGTTGTGGCCCCACGCATTATAAGTAACATAAATATAATACGTACTCCACAGTTGTTGTGGCCCCACGCATTATAAGTAACATAACATAAATATAATACGTACTCCACAGTTGTTGTGGCCCCACGCATTATAAGTAACATAAATATAATACGTACTCCACAGTTGTTGTGGCCCCACGCATTATAAGTAACATAACATAAGATATAATACGTACTCCACAGTTGTTGTGGCCCCACGCATTATAAATAACATAACATAAATATAATACGTACTCCACAGTTGTTGTGGCCCCACGCATTATAAGTAACATAACATAAATATAATACGTACTCCACAGTTGTTGTGGCCCCACGCATTTAATAACATAACATAAATATAATACGTACTCCACAGTTGTTGTGGCCCCACGCATTATAAGTAACATAAATATAATACGTACTCCACAGTTGTTGTGGCCCCACGCATTATAAGTAACATAACATAAGATATAATACGTACTCCACAGTTGTTGTGGCCCCACGCATTATAAATAACATAACATAAATATAATACGTACTCCACAGTTGTTGTGGCCCCACGCATTATAAGTAACATAACATAAATATAATACGTACTCCACAATTGTTGTGGCCCCACGCATTATAAGTAACATAAATATAATACGTACTCCACAGTTGTTGTGGCCCCACGCATTATAAGTAACATAACATAATATAATACGTACTCCACAGTTGTTGTGGCCCCACGCATTATAAGTAACATAACATAAATATAATACGTACTCCACAGTTGTTGTGGCCCCACGCATTATAAGTAACATAAAATATAATACGTACTCCACAGTTGTTGTGGCCCCACGCATTATAAGTAACATAAATATAATACGTACTCCACAGTTGTTGTGGCCCCACGCATTATAATAACATAACATGTCTTATCTTTCTTAATGCATGTGATATTATTTAATATCATATACTTTTCTAACATGGCGTATACTTGTAAATGGCATAATATGATTTAATCATAAACATTTCATGGCATACATGTATCATATGGCATACTTAACATGGCATACTTATAACATACATCATTGTATGGCAGAAAAGATTATTTAACAGATAATTATTCATGAGAGATTAAATCATACGTAACAGATAAACATGTAATGACATAGCATGACATGGCATATACGATAACATACATACATAAATTGTAGTTCCCTTACCCATCACACATACACAATAAACTGATAGTAAGTTAGAGGCTAACTTACCTCGATCGTCGCGTTCTATGAGAATAGAGCGCGAAACACGAGGAACTGCACAACAGCTGGAAGAGGAACACTCAAGTCCTTAAGATTTTCACTTCTGAACTCAATTGCCATATTGTAAGCACTTGCAACACCACGGCCAACTTGAGGTTTCACTATACTCGGAAGAGATAAATTGACTTCAGAAAGCCTTTGCACTAAAACAAGTTCATTAAAATTATCAATAACAACCAAACAAACAACTCATTTCTCAATCCATATACTCTTAGCCATAGTCAACCACAAGATGACACCAGTCATCCCGGACTATAATCCATATCATCACTGCTTCGGGACACTGTCATACAGTTTCCCAACATTACACCATACGCTCCACACTTCTCTGCTACGCCATTCAACCCTTCGTGACACGCCATCCGATGTATCATGACTTAGTACAGAGTACACTCACGTTAACTCTCTTCCATTCACACTACAAAACCCATCACTGCGATACACGTCTCACGGTGCATCGCTACGCGACACGGAGTACGCGCTACGCGTACTTCCTTCGCTACAACACTCATCAACACGATGCACATCACACGATGCATCGCCATACAACACGGAGTACACTACATGCGTACTCCCTTCCTTCTACGACACACATCACTACAGTGCACGTCGCGCGGCGCGTCGCTGCATTACACAGAATACGCTACACGCGTATTCTCTTCACACAACCCGCCGTATCACATCTACGGCATCCATCTCACGCCTATACTTCACAGCACAGTCCACAAAATACACAATCAAACGCAACACTTCACAACCACACTTCGCTTCACAACTACGCAACGAATTCCACAAATACAACTACACAATCCACAAACCAACCAACTATTTTAAACGTAAAATAACTAGAGATAGAAGGTTATACCATCGACGGGATAACCCGTGCGTCGCTCGTTGTTCGTCACGAACATGCGTCGGAGGAACGTACGTGGCGGCGTACGGTGGCTGTCCACCACATAAAGTGGTAGTTTGGGCTTGAGAAAGGCTAGGCGTGGTCTTGGAAGACTCATGATTTTACAGCTGTCGGTGAAGAACAAAATACGTGATTTACGGAAAAGATAAACTATACGCGTGATTCCAGATGAGGGTAAAGACAAGAGAGATGTGATTGCTGTCGGGAAATAATCCAAAACTGATAATTTTAGCGGGCTGTTACATCCTCCCCTCCTAAAAAGAAGATTTCGTCCTCGAAATCGACGCAAGTACAAACGTAAAACACGCTTAAAACACTGTAGATAGTTTGAAAAAAAAAGAACCGTCCGTGACCCGACAAGTGCTGCAAAGTCTCGGGGCCTACTCTATGAATTTAATACGGCTAGTGATTTGAACAGACGCCTGATGTTGATGACAACCGTGATTGAAGGCTTTGAGTTTCTATAAAGAAACAGGATCATCTTCATCCATCGGAAAGAAAAAACATCGTTTCTTGATCTGTGTTTTGTTTTTCCATAACAAAATAATGGCTGGGCAAAACTCTTCCACTAATGTTCCAGACTTGAATCAGGAACCCTTGACGAATCAACCATCAATCTTTTCTCCTGAGGTCGTCAATACTACGATAGGAGCAGCGAACTGTTCTTCTAGTAGGACTGATTCTGAGATTATTACAGAATCATGGAAGCTCAGTAGTCAATATGCTGCCTCTGTTACGATCATGTCTCGGAGGTTACTGGCGAGGGTAAGTGAGATTGATCATCTTAACATCCGAATATCTGAGTTACAACAGAAACTTGCTAATAAGGATATGGAGAATAAAAGGCTACAGCAAGAAAACCAAGAGTTGAAGAAATTTGCAGATTGGTATGCTCATGATCTACAACCACGAATAGAAGAGCTGGAACGAGAAAGGATTCAGATACAGGGTCAACATCGACAGATAACAGCAGAGGTTCATCGTTTTCTAGAGAAATAGGGACAAACTACTGTTAATCTAGCTGGCTTAGTAAGAAACTTTTGACAAAGCGTGTCCAGCATAGCTTGTATTTCTTTTGACTAAAATAAAATTTGAAGAGAAACTAGTTTGTCTTCTTCTTTATGTTATCTCTATAAAGTCAGTCTTCAACTCAATCCAATATGCATCAAAACTTATTCTCATCTCTATAACTCCTCTGCATTCCTTCAACATTCTCGCCTTAAGTTTTCAGTTCTTTTTTCAATGGCTCAATCTTCTAACATTTCCCTAGATCCATCCATGAGGTATTCAGCACCTCAACCTCCTGTCCTTTCTGCAGCTGCCATTGGTGCCATGCTGCAGCAAGAAAATACTAGTATGGCTAATAAGTCAGACTCTGATGCTGTCTACGACTTGGTGAGTCTTGGGACTCGCTACTCATCTTCTATAATTGCTTTTTCCCAGCGGGTACAAGCCAAAAACCATGAGGTTGAAAGGCTTAAGGAACAAATTGTTGTACTTCAACGAATTGTTCAAGAATCTCACACCAGGGAAGGAATCCTTCGGCAGCAGAATAAACAGCTGAAAACTCTACTGGATTCTTCATTCCGCTTGCCAGCTCCCATGAATAGGGATGATATGATATTGTATGAAGAGAGTGAGCGTCTCCAACATGAGGCTAAGAACCTCAAGTTTATGTAGAAGCATTTTATTAAAAAAAATATCTCTCTATATTTATGAACTCTGGTTTTATCCTTTAAGAGATATTCGTAACATGCTTCATACCTATTTCTCTTCTAATCATATATAATCTATCTTCTGGTAAAGGTTTTGCGAAAATATCTGCTAACTGATCAAGTGTGTTTGTGAACTCTAACACTATATCGCTTTTCAGCACATGATCTCAAAGAAATTCACGCCTAATGAAAACTAAAATCTCAAGCCTAGTATTTGGTGCATTTCTTAAGGACATGTGGATTTACAACCCAGAGACGTATTGCTCTGATACCACCTGTGACGCCCCCAAATTTCGCTTGGGATTGAACGGACATTTGAAGCGTCGGGACATGCAACACAAGGTTACCTGCCCCCGTTCATGACATATAAGATGCAATGTTTCTAACATGCATCTAGCATTATGCAATATTCGCAGCGGATAATCTTTTTCTTTAGCAATACTATGCACCAAACTAAATATATCCCAAATACTTGAAACATAATTCATACATAAAGGCATACTAAAAAGCCGTGATCACCACACTAGTCTAAAATGGTTGTGATCAAAAGAATACTTGAGATACAACTCCAAAAGTACAAGTATTAACCTAAGTTAAATACTATACCATCATCAACATCGCACCGTGGCCTAGTCGACCGTATTCAGTTGGTCAGATTCCAATTCTCCTTTGGGTCCTGTAACAAGATCTACCATTCGGGGGGAATGGTAGTTGGGACTACCACAGTGAGATTTGATTACAAATCTCAGTAAGTTAACATAAAACTCACACACAGGTTAAAAATGCATGCATGGCAGTAAAAGCATAAATGCATAATTATAGTCATATATAAACATAGTATAACTTGACATATAGCATGACTTAACCAGAATTTAAACATGAACTGAAACTTGACTTAACATGGCATAAACTTAAGCTTAAAACATAACATGAACAAACAACATAACATGAACGTGAAACATAACATGGACATGAACATAACATAACATGAACGTGATCTTGAACATATCATAAAAGTGAACATAACATGATGTGAACATGAACTTGGAACATAACATAAACATGAACATAACATGTACGTGAGTATAATATAACATGAACTTGATCTGAAACTTGACTTAACATAAACTTGGAATCTTATTTAATTGTCTTGATTAATAATGTGCATTAATACGTACTCCACAGTTGTTGTGGCCCCACGTATTCAAGTAACATAAAACATAATACGTACTCCACAGTTGTTGTGGCCCCACGTATTCTACATGTCACAATTGCTGTGTCTCATGTAGTGTATGCTCCACAGTTGTTGTGGCCCCATACTTCATGCTCCACAGTTGTTGTGGCCCCATGAATTCACATAACATAAAATATAATACGTACTCCACAGTTGTTGTGGCCCCACGTATTCTACATGTCACAATTGCTGTGTCTCATGTAGTGTATGCTCCACAGTTGTTGTGGCCCCATACTTCATGTAACATAAAATATAATACGTACTCCACAGTTGTTGTGGCCCCACGCATTATAAGTAACATAAATATAATACGTACTCCACAGTTGTTGTGGCCCCACGCATTATAAGTAACATAACATAAATATAATACGTACTCCACAGTTGTTGTGGCCCCACGCATTATAAGTAACATAACATAAGATATAATACGTACTCCACAGTTGTTGTGGCCCCACGCATTATAAATAACATAACATAAATATAATACGTACTCCACAGTTGTTGTGGCCCCACGCATTATAAGTAACATAACATAAATATAATACGTACTCCACAGTTGTTGTGGCCCCACGCATTATAAGTAACATAAATATAATACGTACTCCACAGTTGTTGTGGCCCCACGCATTATAAGTAACATAACATAAGATATAATACGTACTCCACAGTTGTTGTGGCCCCACGCATTATAAATAACATAACATAAATATAATACGTACTCCACAGTTGTTGTGGCCCCACGCATTATAAGTAACATAACATAAATATAATACGTACTCCACAGTTGTTGTGGCCCCACGCATTATAAGTAACATAAATATAATACGTACTCCACAGTTGTTGTGGCCCCACGCATTATAAGTAACATAACATAAATATAATACGTACTCCACAGTTGTTGTGGCCCCACGCATTATAAGTAACATAACATAAATATAATACGTACTCCACAGTTGTTGTGGCCCCACGCATTATAAGTAACATAACATAAATATAATACGTACTCCACAGTTGTTGTGGCCCCACGCATTATAAGTAACATAAATATAATACGTACTCCACAGTTGTTGTGGCCCCACGCATTATAAGTAACATAAAATGTCTTATCTTTCTTAATGCATGTGATATTATTTAATATCATATACTTTTCTAACATGGCGTATACTTGTAAATGGCATAATATGATTTAATCATAAACATTTCATGGCATACATGTATCATATGGCATACTTAACATGGCATACTTATAACATACATCATTGTATGGCAGAAAAGATTATTTAACAGATAATTATTCATGAGAGATTAAATCATACGTAACAGATAAACATGTAATGACATAGCATGACATGGCATATACGATAACATACATACATAAATTGTAGTTCCCTTACCCATCACACATACACAATAAACTGATAGTAAGTTAGAGGCTAACTTACCTCGATCGTCGCGTTCTATGAGAATAGAGCGCGAGACACGAGGAACTGCACAACAGCTGGAAGAGGAACACTCGAGTCCTTAAGATTTTCACTTCTGAACTCAATTGCCATATTGTAAGCACTTGCAACACCACGGCCAACTTGAGGTTTCACTATACTCGGAAGAGATAAATTGACTTCAGAAAGCCTTTGCACTAAAACAAGTTCATTAAAATTATCAATAACAACCAAACAAACAACTCATTTCTCAATCCATATACTCTTAGCCATAGTCAACCACAAGATGACACCAGTCATCCCGGACTATAATCCATATCATCACTGCTTCGGGACACTGTCATACAGTTTCCCAACATTACACCATACGCTCCACACTTCTCTGCTACGCCATTCAACCCTTCGTGACACGTCATCCGATGTATCACGACTTAGTACAGAGTACACTCACGTTAACTCTCTTCCATTCACACTACAAAACCCATCACTGCGATACACGTCTCACGGTGCATCGCTACGCGACACGGAGTACGCGCTACGCGTACTTCCTTCGCTACAACACTCATCAACACGATGCACATCACACGATGCATCGCCATACCACACGGAGTACACTACATGCGTACTCCCTTCCTTCTACGACCCACATCACTACAGTGCACGTCGCGCGGCGCGTCGCTGCATTACACAGAATACGCTACACGCGTATTCTCTTCACACAACCCGCCGTATCACATCTACGGCATCCATCTCACGCCTATACTTCACAGCACAGTCCACAAAATACACAATCAAACTCAACACTTCACAACCACACTTCGCTTCACAACTACGCAACGAATTCCACAAATACAACTACACAATCCACAAACCAACCAACTATTTTAAACGTAAAATAACTAGAGATAGAAGGTTATACCATCGACGGGATAACCCGTGCGTCGCTCGTTGTTCGTCACGAACATGCGTCGGAGGAACGTACGTGGCGGCGTACGGTGGCTGTCCACCACATAAAGTGGTAGTTTGGGCTTGAGAAAGGCTAGGCGTGGTCTTGGAAGACTCATGATTTTACAGCTGTCGGTGAAGAACAAAAATACGTGATTTACGGAAAAGATAAACTATACGCGTGATTCCAGATGAGGGTAAAGACAAGAGAGATGTGATTGCTGTCGGGAAATAATCCAAAACTGATAATTTTAGCGGGCTGTTATATAGGCTTTCGTGCTCTTCCCTTGGGCTGTGCTCGTCTTGACATGTCATGCTCATCTTGTCCCTGGGAGGGCACACATTAAAACTAAAATGAGTCAATGACTCGTAAGCATTACTTCATACAATTAAAATATAAGAACATAGGTTTTCAATCATGCATTCATCACTTCATACATATCATACGTATCATGCATAGACATGCAATTCATTTCAAAACGTTGCGAGATGGGGTTTTTCTTTAAAAATGTTTTCTTTATCTTAATACATTCATGCATTAAGTCATTTCTTTTAGTTTAGTCATTTCATTCCTTTATAGTCCATTCATTCATTCCAATCCTTACAATTCCTTACAGTTCTTACAATTCTTCAGTTCATTTCATTTATAAAGTCATTTTAAAAGCTCATTCAAAAAAGTCATTTAAAAAAAAAAAGTTTCATGGCATCGTTTTAAATGTCAGTTCATGCATCATTTTAAAGCATCAGTTCATTTCCTTTCGTGAACATACATACAATACGTACCACTTATAGCATCCATTCATATGCATACACCTACTTACTTTTGGGTGCATGAAAATGGGCTGTCAAGGAGGGCCATTACGTACTTATACTTGAAAACATATACTTGGCTTTCTTTCCGTAAAGCATGTTTCGTAGATAAAAGTGTCAGTTCGAAAAGCATTTTAGCATTTTAAGGAAAAACGTTTCGTTTTCATTTTCATTTATTCAAGAAAACTCTAGAAGAGTATGAACGCAATACTTACCTAGACTTCATGCCATACTCATTCCATGCAAATCATTCGTGTGCATGTCAGATGGCAACCTACATGCATACACATAACCTTACATCATTTTCTATCTAATGCATAAGCAACTATACTAGAAATAGAACTATGCTTCACTTGGAACACTCCCATCCATCCCTGGGCTTTTACATGCTATTTACTATGCTAAAACTTTTAGAATCTTATTCCTTAAAGTGAACCTCCGTGATTCACCTTAGGGTTAAGACACTAAGACCTTCGTCTTATTCTTCTATCAACCACATGTCGACGCATGACTTAGATTGACTAAGTCACACATCCCAATCCTAGACAACTTACCCATTACTACCTTGATGTATCCTAGCCCATACTCAATCCTCATTCTCATCCATACAGACCACATGACTTTAAGCCAACTCTGAGGCTTAAACATCGTGCAACCATGCTCAGGACAGATTACCCATTACATAAGGTAAACCTGTTCGGAACACGTGTCTCACCAGAGGCACATGTACCTTATCTCTTTTATCACCTAAGACCAACTTATAGTCCAACGAATGCCTGCTTATATAAACAAGGTCCATACTCTGATACCAACTTGCTCAGACTTGGTCAATAGGACTCTTCCTACTTCCCAGCCCTGTACAAGTTCATCCCAACAATTAACAAGGGGATTGCATCCACAAATGCATCTCCGTAACGTCAAGTAGCTCAAGACAAATCCCAAGTCACGTCACGACACCCATCTTGCTTCCGCTGCACTACTCTTACACTTTTCCACCACTTCACATACTCTCAGCCATAAGTCAACCATAAGGTGACACCCGTCATCTTGGACTACCGGACACGTCACAGCTGTTTCGGGACACTGTTACACAGTTCCAGACGCTACACAATACACTCTACGCTCCTCAACTACGCAACCATCCTTTTATATGTGACACGCCTTACGATACATCGCTATACAACACAAAGCACATGCCATGTGCACTCTCTTCACTCTACGCCACACATCACTACGGCACATGTCACATGGTGCGTCACTGCACTACATGGAGTATACTTCACGTGTCTCCCTTCACACACCACACCGCATCACAATTATGGCATACACTTCATACCCATACTGCATAGCATAGTTCACAACACTACACAATTATGTCCAACACTTCACTACATGGCCACACTCTACAATACTAACAGTATAGTCCACAACCTATTAACTAACATATATCATAAGTAACGAGAGATAGAGGATTATACCATCGGCTGGGTAATCGGTACGTCGCTTGTTGCCCGTCACAATCAAAGCGTTGGAGGAGTAGTAAGTGGCAGTTAATAGCGCGTACGGTGGCTATTTGGTCTACTAGTGGTGGCTACGGGTGTGGATCTGAGCAGGGAAAGGTTTGGTCATGGTCCTAGAGTGGTGGCCTCATGGCAGTGTCGAGGTGGCACATGGATGAGGCACAGTGATCCGTGGATGTGTTTTGGGCCATGTATGGCTAAACTTGGAAATGGAGAGGGAGAGCTAGAGGAGCTTGGCTGGGCGTGGAGGAGCTTGAGAAAGGTGTGGTGGAGTTGTCGTGGCGAGGTGGTGGCTGGACGGTGGCTCATGGCGGCAGATCAGGTCATGAGGTGGAGGATAAGCCATGAGAGAGGGGGAGAATGAGGGCCGTGAGTAACTCGGTTGGACATGAAAATGGTTGGGGAAGGTCATGGTAGTGGTAAGGTGGTGTGGGTAGCGGTGCACGGTGGTGAAACCGTGTGTGTGTGCGTGTGACCCATCGGAGAGAGAGAGAGGTAGGGGGAAAGGAGACCATGCGAATGAAGCACATGGAATGAGGATTCTGTTGTGGTGGTCAGAGGCCAAGTTGGCCATGTATGGTGGTGCTACGGTGGAGAAATGGGTGTGAAACCCATTTCAGTCAAGTTGCTCTAAGAGGGGAGAGAGAGAGTGCGTGGGGCTTGCTGGCATGAGGGAAGTCGCCGGTGGGGTGGTGGAGCTACGGTGGTGGCTCGTTGAGGCTGGGCACGATGGCAAGGGGTTGGGCTAGACGAGCACGGGTGGAGGGGAGAGGAGTTGCTTCCATCGAGAGAGAGAGAGAGAGAGAGAGAGAGAGAGAGAGAGAGAGAGAGAGAGAGAGAGAGAGAGAGAGAGAGGGAGAAAAAGAGATGGGCTTGGATATTTAATCCAGAACCTTCATTTCGGGATCTTCAAAACTATCTATGGAGAAGTTTAAATACTGATTTAAAAATGCCTAAGTGTTTTATTTAAAATAAAAGACTAAGAGGAATTAAGATAAAATAGCATTTTATAAACTAAAGTTTATAAAATAATTATCATCAAAACAATATAATTGTGTTATTTTAAAAACAAGTTTAGTCCAATAACACTGGAAATATCACTTATAAATATTTACAAAATATTTAAAATATTCATAAGCTTTAAAATATCGAACTTGCTTTAAAATCTGCTTAATATCTTTTAAAACATGTCATCGAGGCTCGACGCATAAAACGAGATTCGTAATTAAAGAAGAAAGAATGAGCCGATTATTCCACAAAGGGCAGCCTTGCCTCAAACCCCTCTGTGGTCTAAACATTTGTTAAGAAGATCCATTAACTAAAACAGAAAAGGAACTAGTAGTTATGTAGTTCATAATCAACCCAACCCATTGTGGTGCAAACCCCATTTTCATCATCACAATCCTTATAAATGCCCATTCCAGCCTGTCATAGGCTTTGCTCATATCCAACTTCAATGCCATATATTCCCTGCTACCATGGAGTTGGATGTTCATGGTATGAAGAGTCTCATAAGCAACCAAAATATTATTTGTAATGAGTCTACAGGCACAAAAGCACACTGATTTTGTGAAATAAGAGTAGATAAGGTGGATTTTCATATGTTAGTGATCATCTTTGTAATGATTTTGTATAAAATATTACAAAGACTAATGGGTCTGTATTCATAAACATGTTTCGGGTTATTGGATTTAGGAATCAGAACTAGATAAGTGAAATTGATGGAGTCAAGTAGCATTGGGATTTATAAATGATAACACAGCATGACAAACCTCACTGCCAACCACTGATCAATGATCTTGATAAAAACATACTCTATAACCATCTAAACCTGAAGTTTTGTAAGGTCCCATCTGGAATACAGCTACTCGAACTTCCTCATTGCTAAACTATTGTAGCAAAGAGGCATTGTGACGCCCCCAATTTCCGCTTGGGATTGAACGGACATTTGAAGCGTCGAGACATGCAACACAAGGTTACCTGCCCCCGTTCATGACATATAAGATGCAATGTTCCTAACATGCATCTAGCATTATGCAATATTCGCAGCGGATAATTTTTTTCTTTAGCAATACTATGCACCAAACTAAAAATTATCCCAAATACTTGAAACATATTTCATACATAAAGGCATACTAAAAAGCCGTGATCACCACACTAGTCCAAAATGGTTGTGATCAAAAGAATACTTGAAATACAACTCCAAAAGTACAAGTATTAACCTAAGTTAAATACAATACCATCATCAACATCGCACCGTGGCCTAGTTGACCGTATTCAGTTGGTCAGATTCCAATTCTCCTTCGGGTCCTGTAACAAGATCTACCATTCGGGGGGAATGGTAGTTGGGACTACCACAGTGAGATTTGATTACAAATCTCAGTAAGTTAACATAAAACTCACACACAGGTTAAAGATGCATGCATGGCAGTAAAAGCATAAATGCATAAGTATAGTCGTACATAAGCATAGCATAACTTGACATATAGCATGAACGTAAACATGCATAACATAAATAAGAACTTGAAAATAACATAAACTTGAACATAACATGACATGAACATAACATATACGTGAGCATAACATAACATGGACTTGATCTAAAACTTGACTTATCATGTATTTGATCTGAAACTGGACTTAACATAAACTTGGAATATTATTCAATTGTCTTGATTAATAACGTGCATTAATACGTACTCCACAGTTGTTGTGGCCCCACGTATTCAAGTAACATAAAACATAATACGTACTCCACAGTTGTTGTGGCCCCACGTATTCTACATGTCACAATTGCTGTGTCTCATGTAGTGTATGCTCCACAGTTGTTGTGGCCCCATACTTCATGCTCCACAGTTGTTGTGGCCCCATGAATACACATAACATAAAATATAATACGTACTCCACAGTTGTTGTGGCCCCACGCATTATAAGTAACATAAATATAATACGTACTCCACAGTTGTTGTGGCCCCACGCATTATAAGTAACATAAAATATAATACGTACTCCACAGTTGTTGTGGCCCCACGCATTATAAGTAACATAAAATATAATACGTACTCCACAGTTGTTGTGGCCCCACGCATTATAAGTAACATAAATATAATACGTACTCCACAGTTGTTGTGGCCCCACGCATTATAAGTAACATAAAATATAATACGTACTCCACAGTTGTTGTGGCCCCACGTATTATACGTAACATAAAATATAATACGTACTCCACAGTTGTTGTGGCCCCACGCATTATAAGTAACATAAAATATAATACGTACTCCACAGTTGTTGTGGCCCCACGCATTATAAGTAACATAAATATAATACGTACTCCACAGTTGTTGTGGCCCCACGCATTATAAGTAACATAAATATAATACGTACTCCACAGTTGTTGTGGCCCCACGTATTATACGTAACATAACATAAATATAATACGTACTCCACAGTTGTTGTGGCCCCACGTATTATATGTAACATAACATGTCTTATCTTTCTTAATGCATGAGATATTATTTAATATCATATACTTTTCTAACATGGCGTATACTTGTAAATGGCACAATATGATTTAATCATAAACATTTCATGGCATACATGTATCATATGGCATACTTAACATGGCATACTTATAACATACATCATTAAATTGTAGTTCTCTTACCCATCACACATACACAATAAACTGATAGTAAGTTAGAGGCTAACTTACCTCGATCGTCGCGTTCTATGAGAATAGAGCGCGAGACACGAGGAACTGCACAACAGCTGGAAGAGGAACACTCAAGTCCTTAAGATTTTCACTTCTGAACTCAATTGTCATATTATGAGCACTTGCAACACCACGGGCAACTTGAGGTTTCACTATACTCGGAAGAGATAAATTGACTTCAAAAAGCCTTTACATTAAAATTGAAGCATTCTCGCTTTACTGAACAAAGAATCTATATTCTTTCTTTACGTCAACAACTGCAGCGTCACTCGAAACTAAGCCACCAACAACATTTACTAGAAGTGCTCCAAAGAATCCGTCCCACCTTTTTTTTTTATTGTAAAGAATAATTAATAATTATTATATATAACAAGAAATTAAAAAAAAAAAAGAAAACAGAGTTGATCATCATGTGAGATGTAAATATCATCAAGTAATAATAAAATATTGTGGCAGCCAACGTGAGATATGATTCATAACCCACTTCCCTTTTTTTTTATTTATTTTATTATGTGGGTCCCTATTCAACTACCACACTTGTGGCCATGTTCTGTCATGAACTAAATTCTTCCCACTAACTTTGAAAATGGACACATTCACGTGACCTTGAAGAAATAAATTAGAATTTGGCCTTTTTTTTTTAATTCAAAAAGTAAAGTTTTGCTCACCATAGTCATCATGCTCAGGCCCACGTGGTCTGGCTATCCATGTTCTTGGTGCCGTAGCTAACACCATGCTATGACAGGATGGTCATCAAGGATCCGATTGGCCATATCCCTCAACTTTTTCATTCCTGACAAAACCTAATAATAATAATAAAAGTACTGCAGGGGCATTTCTGTAACAAATGCCTAGAAGAAAAAGTAAAAAGAACCATCTTTTTCATTGTTTTCCTGCGCGTGGCCATTCCACCATCCCATCTACGG
>QGSO01001893.1:0-14172 GCA_011037825.1 Carya cathayensis | reverse complement strand
GAAGGAAATAAAATAAATTAAAAAAAGAAGAGAAATGAGGGAGTGAGAGGGAGAAGATGAGGGATAGAGAGAGGAGGGAAGGAGAGGGAGAAGGAGAAAGAAGAAGAAGGAGGAGCGATTTGGAGGATTTCTGAGAGAGAATTTGAGAGGGAGAGTGTCGGCATTAGGGTTTCTGAGTTAGGAAAAAACTCTTACTCTTATTTTAATGAAATATTGGAATTGGCAATGAGATAATCTATATGATTCCCTTAAATTACAGATTTTATGCAATTAACATAATAATTCATAATTAATTTTCTGATATTTAGGATCTAATTTGATAATCATCTACCATTTTTGAAGCAAGGGTGTCATTGATGCATCCTAGACTATAATTAAGTGAGAAAGAAAAACATAAAGATTTGTTGATTGGTTGATAAAGTTCATCAAAGGAAAAACAATGGAAAGTATTTATGATTGGTATAAATTTAAGGTATGCAAACCATGCACACATCATTTGAAAAAATGGGACTCAATTGAAAAGATCTACTTTTACATGATGTGTCTCACTTTTATTCATAGGGCATACATGAGGTTTACTTATCCTATGTTTGTATCTAACATTACTCTTAATACTAAAGTTTGTGTTCACAACTAACTTGATAGTGTAGATCACCATTTCGCATCTGCACAGTGGGTTTGTCAACCCAAATGCACTCTGAAAAAATGACTTGGATCAAATCTTTTGCAAGAAATCATTGGGAAACGCTTGCAGAGAAAATCTCTTATATTGTCTCTGTTTTTCTTTCTACTACACAATACGCTACCTCTTAGCTTGTATACTCCACAAAGTGAAACACATCTATAATGAACCACTCTAATGGTCTATATCTTTAGGAGACATTCTCAAAAACATCCATTCATAAAGAAAAATATATCCAATACAAGAGTAGAGAAGTAATAAACATGTGAGTTTATATCACATATTTCCCTCATTTGTCTTCAAAGAATAAATTCAGAACACTCTTATGTCTTAGCATCTATTATTTTCACATTCAAAAGAAAATAACTAGTATGAAGTCTACATTAGGGTATTGAGGTGATCTCAGATTATCTGAATTAATTTGTGAATAGTAGTATTTTACGGATCTTATTAAGATATGTTTAAATGTATGAAATAAGGTAATATATGTGTTTGAATGTATGAAGTAGGTTGAAATATGTTTAATTTTTTATGAAAAGTTGAAAAANTCAGATTTGGATTCATTAGTCTTTGGTTTGAAAATTGGTTGGGGATAGATTCCAATTGGTTTGCAAATTTGTATTTATCTTATTTTTCTCAAACTTTTGGAACTGGCTTTGCATACTCATGCAAGACATTCAAATTTGAAGAATGACTTCCATTTATTCTATATTTTGGGCACTTTAGAGTCAGAGGTGGAATCAAACTCTAGGTTGGGGATGAATTGGTTTTTGCATTGTTCTCAACCTTCTTGGAGGTATGATAACATATGGAATAAAAATATTGCTTTTGCAGAGCTTCTAAATTTCAATTATCTTACATATTTTGTGAAGAATATTGTTTGGCTGATTGTTTAGCTACCTTGGATACTACTGGTTGTTCTGAGCTTTTCCTAATAGATCATCTCCCTCCTTGGTGACAAATCTACCTCAGACTACATTGTAAATATGAGAAATGCTACAAGAAAGCCGAGCATTGGCAATGGCTTATGCATCTTTATATTCATCTTCATATTTGCATAATATTTCTCTAAATTGCTTTACATTGAATTATGGATATTCAAAATTTTGCATAGTTATGAATAGTATTTCTTCCAGTTTGAAGAAGCACCATTTACTCTCCAAACATTATTTTACTGTTTTTTCTCTCTCCTACCCATTAAAATCAACTTTGTAAAATTTGTACTAAGATGATTTTGATATATGAAATTTGTATTAAGTTGATGATACAAAGTATTTTTTAGTATGTATAAATATTTATTGATAAAATTGGTTATTTCGATATATGAAATTGGTAATATTTAGATATATAGAATTTGTATTTTTGAGCACATTGTGATAATTGTAATATATATAAACATAATAATTTTAAGAAAAAGATAAAAAATAATAATATTTTAAGTAAAATAATTGGTAATAATAATTTTATTATTATTTGGTTCAAAGATGCATAATCCAATGTGGGAGTTTTTCTTTATATGCAAAATCAATCTACAAAAGATGTGATTTTGAAGATTCATATATAGAAACCAATGATAGTGTATACCATATACCTCCACTTAATCAATATGTGATTTGTCATTTTTACCATTCTATTTAAACACACATATTTAATATATAAGATAGAATGACAAAAATGACAAATCACATTGATGCTGCATAAGTCTTGTTTGATGACACGAGGCAGAGGAATGAGATGAGGAGAGCAGGGTGGGTGCTTGATGGTGTGGCCTCGATTGTAGCTCTTTACGCTTGCAGACATACTGGAATGGTTGAGAAGGTATCTAATTCTTCAATGACATGAGGGGTTGTTCCTGTTGTATTTATTTATAATGGACTAGTATTATAGTTTAATCATTGAGCCCATAATGGGATGAGCCTTTTTATAGACACATGGAGGCCCCTACTCTCACCCCAATTAAATAGAACTAGCCCATTGAGTTCTACGTATTCAGCTGGCCCTTTTCTCATCTCTTTGAAAATAAAAGGCTCAAACACGTATTGAAACACACTGAAAAAAGGGGCAGAGAGTAGCATTGCTCCTTTGAAACAAACTTTCCTTTTCTCTTTTACAGAAACTCTTAAAGTTCCATGGAAAACCCATCACAAATGTTTGGAGGTATGTTTTCTTGTTAATTTGCTTCACAGATTTGACAAGAGATTTTGGTGATCTTGGATTTATTCAAGATCCAACAAGTGGTATCAGAACTAACTTGTTAGATTTGTGAGGAAATAAGTTCCTGTTTTGTGAAATATTTATTTTTTGTATTTGTGTTTTTTTCACCACTCAAGTTCATCTTTTTTTTTTGGAGTTCTTGGGTGACCAAAAATTTCATTTTTGAGTTTTCTGTTGCTAATGCCGGTGTGTAGCTCACCGGAAATGTCAAAAACCGCCACTTTTGGTGGCCAAAATATTTTTTCTTTTTCTTTTTTGTATTCTTGCCTTTTTTACTAAAGTGGACTACTAGAGACATGGGAGGACAGCGGAAATGTCCTCACTGGTGTCCCTTCATCCAGATCGGCCGGAAAAGTGGTTCGATTGGCTGAACCGATGGCCGGAATAGTGTTCGGAATAGTTGCGGCACTGGAGTTCTTTTTCGCTACAGTAACTCGGGTCAGAAGAGTTAATTATCTGGGTAGGGTTTTAATTGAAGTTATGGGCTTGGTTTTAAATTTGGGTCATTTTCTATTGTGGATTGGATTTTTTTTATAATGGTCTGGCCCATATGTTATTTAGACCCTTGCCATAAGGGAGTAGTTTTGAGAAAAATAAATATGGGCAAAGCCCATATGTATGAGATGATGGATTAAATATGGGCTGATTGACCGAGTTTGACTGTCAGATTTGACCAAGTTTTTGACCGCCCGATTTGACTCAGTTTGACTGCCCAGTTTGACCTTTTTTAAAAAAATAATAATAAAAAAAGGGAGAATATTTTTTGTTCAAATGTAGTATAATAGTACTGTTGTACTTTTTTTTTATAGATAATTTTATTGTGATAATAAAGAATCTTATATGGAGATTATGTCATTTTGTTATAATATCGATAGTTTGGAGTGGCTATGTACCTTCCTCTCGTGGGACTAGTGATAAGAAATTATCGGAGTTGTTATTATTGATTGCTTCCGCTTAATGATATTATACTAAGATCCATATAAATAGTGAATTTGCCCTGTTGGCAAATCATTATTTGGTAGGATACTTAGGACGATAAAGATAATAGTTAAGTGCTTGGCACTCGATGGCCTAGTCCTATCCTCTCGGTAGCGGGTCATTTTAAGTCCTTGTATTTAATTATTCTGTTTTATCATGCGTAAAAGCCTTTTAATGTATCTTGGGCTCTAGCATAGTGTGTAAGAGTCTATTTTTTTTTTTAAATAAGACTCTGGCATGGATATAAGATTGCCTAATTGAGACACTTATGGGTGCATGTTTCTTGTTCTACATGCATAATAATTTTTATTATATTCTCCTTAGCTTATGGCAATGCAGCTATATCTCTCTCTTTATCTGCTATCAAGAGTCTAACAGAAACCAATTATGAGGATTGGTATGAGTCTCTCACTATTAATTTGGCTATTATGAATTTGGATTTAGCTTTGAAGATCGATGCACCTGTTGAGCCCACTAGTGAAAGTTCTACAGCTGAAAAGACTCATTATGAGCAATGGGTGCATTCCAATAGGACTTGTCTCTTGATTATAAAGTATACTATTGACAAGTCTATCAGGCAGAGTATAGCTGATACTGATAGTGCAAAAGAATATCTTGATGCTGTTGGGAATAAATTTACTAAGTTTGACAAGGCAGAAAAGGGAATTCTGATGAAGCTTCTTACTACCACAACCTATGATGGGGTTAGTGGAGTCCGAGAGCACATCATGAAACTTATTCATTTCTTTAACAAGCTCAAAGGAATGAAAGTTGAGTTAGCAAATAGCTTTCTTGTATGGCAAGTGCTTGAATTTTTGCCACCTCAGTTTGATACACTCAAGACCATTTATATTGCTCAGAAAGATGAATGGAGCTTGAGTGAAATGACTGCTATTGTAACTCAAGAAGAGGAGATGATGAAAAAGGCCAAGTCTCATGCTGCTTTCATGGTAGCTGTTGATAAAGGGAAGAAGAAGTTCTTCAAGAGTAATAGTAGCAACTTCCGTAAGATGAAGAAATATGGGAAGCCTCCTCAACAAGCTAGTATGAGTATTCCAAATGGGCCTAAGAAAGAAGTTTTTAAGGGAAAGTACAACTTTTGTCATTTGTTTGGGCACAAGAGGATTGATTGTAGGAGATTTAAGGCTTGGTTAGATAAGAATGGAACTAAGGAATCGCAGAAGACCAATTGACACAGAGTTAGTAGTAAATATGGGCAATGGGGTGAAGGTTAAAGTTGAACACATTGGTACAATCAGACTTATTTTGGCTTCTAAACATGTTTTGAACTTGTCTGATGCTGCTTTTATATCTTCCATCAAAAGAAATCTAATCTCTATGTCTGTTTTGGACAAATGTGGATATGTTTTTCATTTTGGAAATGGAAATGCTACAATCTTTTATGACTGTGTTATAGTTGGTACTGTTACCTTGTATGCTAGTTTATATAAAATTGACGTACTTCCTACTTTAAATCCTGCTTTTTCTAGTGTTTCTGTTGTGAATACTGTAGTTGGATCTAAACGTACTAGATCCAATAAGAATTCTTCCATGTTGTGGCACAAAAGGTTGGGTCATATTTCTAGAGAAAGAATGGAAAGGTTGATTAAAGATGGCATTCTGGTTGACTTGGATTTTTCTGATTTTGAAACTTGTGTTGCTTGTATCAAAGGGAAACTTCCAGCGAAAACCAGAAAGCAAAATATTAGTAGAAGTCAGGATATTCTAGATTTAATTCATACTGATATTTGTAGTCCCATTTCACCTGCCGCTTTGGGAAATTATAGATACTTCTTTACCTTTATTGATGATTATTCTCGTTATGGTTGTATTGAGCTCATTCGAGAAAAATCAGACTCATTGGAAGCTTTTAAGGCTTTCAAGGCTGCTGTGGAATTCTAGAAAAATGAGAAAATCAAAACGGTAAGATCGGATAGAGGAGATGAATTTTATGGGAGACATGATGAAACTGGTAGAAATCCTGGACCTTTTGCTAGATTTCTCGATGCATGTGGTATCGAGGCTCAGTACACAATGCCTGGAACTCTTGAACATAATGGTATTGCAGAAAGAAGAAATCGTACTCTTGTGAATATGGTGTGGTGTATGCTTAGTCATTCCACTTTGCCTGAATTTTTGTGGGGTGAGGCTTTGAAAACTGCTGCATATATTTTGAATCAAGTGCCAAGTAAATTAGTTCCTAAAACTCCATATGAGTTATGGTCAGGTAAGAGGCCCAATTTGCATCATTTCCGTGTTTGGGGCTGTAAAACGGAAATAAGGCCTTATAATTCTTAGCATAAGAAACTTGATCCTAAGACCATTACTAGTTATTTTGTTCGCTATTGTGTGGGATCAAGAGGCTCTAGATTCTATTGCCTTTCTAATGTTAATAGAATTATTGAATCTGATTGAGCCATCTTCTTTGAGGATGTTAGTGACAGTGGGAATTCAGCAACACGTGAAGTTGTATTTAGGGAGGAGCATGTTGTTATACATGTTCAGGTTACTTCCCCATCAGTTACTACACCACCATTGGCAGAGGGAACCAGTACTATTGTCCAAGACCAGGTTATTGACACTATAGCTGATGTTGATATGAGAACATATGATATTGTTTTGAGGAGATCACAGAGAAGTCGTAGACCAGCAATTTCTGATGATTATATTGTCTATTTGCAGGAGCATGAGTTTAATACTGGTATGTCTCTTGATCCAGCCTCTTTTAAGGAGGCCATTGAGAGTCCTCAATCTTCATTTCGGATGGATGCTATGCATGATGAGATGGCATCGATGTGTCAAAACGGTGTATGAGACGTAGTTGAACTACCATGTGGCTATAGGCCAATTGGTTGCAAATTGGTTTTTAAGACCAAGTATAATTCTGAAGGTCAAGTAGAAAGGTATAAAGCTAGGCTTTTTGCTAAGGGCTTTAACCAAAGAGAAGGCATTGATTATAAAGACACTTTCTCGCCTGTTTCTACCAAAAATTCTTTTCATATTATTATGGCATTGGTAGCTCATTTTGATCTCGAGCTGCATCAAATGGATGTCAAAACAGTTTTTCTTAATGGACATCTATTTGAGGATGTGTACATGAAGCAACCAGATGGTTTTCAACTGGAAGGAAAGGAACACATGGTATGTAAGCTTAATAAGTCCATTTATGGGCTTAAGCAGGCATTGAGACAATGGTACTTGAAGTTTGATGAGATTGTTACCTCTTGCGGTTTCAAGGAGAATCTTGTTGATCAATGCATATATTTAAGGATCAGTGGGAGTAGGTATATATTTCTTGTTCTTTATGTTGATGATATATTACTCGCCACAAATGACGTTGAGCTTCTGTTTGAGACAAAATGCATGCTGTCATCTCATTTTGATATGAAAGATCTTGGTGAGGCCTCTTATGTTTTGGGCATCCAGATTTTTCGTGAGAGAACTAAAGGCGTTCTTGGATTGTCTCAAAAAACCTACATTGATCGAGTTCTAAATAGGTTTAATATGCATTCTTGTTCTCCTAGGAAAGCACCTATTGTAAAAGGTGATAAGTTTTCTAAGTCTCAATGCTCTCAGAATGATAATGAGAGGACTCAAATGCAAACGATTCCTTATTCATCAGTTGTGGGCAGTTTGATGTATGCCCAAGTATGTACACGACCTGATATTGCTTATGTTGTTAGTGTACTTGGAAGATACTTGAGTGATCCTAGTTTGGCTCACTGGAAAGCTGCAAAGAAAGTACTTAGGTAATTGCAAGGCACTAAAGATCTAGTGCTTACATATCGGTGATCTGACATTCTTGATATAGTTGGATATTCTGATGCCGATTTTGCAGGTTGTTTAGATGACAGGAAATCCACTTCTGGTTATGTTTTTATGATGGCAGGAGGAGCTGTTTCTTGAAAAAGTGTCAAACAGACACTTACAGCTTCCTCTACAATGGAGGCAGAGTACATAGCTTGTTATGAGGCTACATGTCAGGTTATATGGTTACAGAACCTTATCTTGGGGCTAGGTGTTGTGAACACCATTTTGAGGCCGCTGAAGATATTTTGTGACAATTCTGCAGCAGTTGCTTTCTCTCGAAACACCAGAAGCTCTTCTTGTTCCAAACATATTAATATTAAGTTTTTGTTTGTTAGAGAGAAAATAGACGAGTCTTATATTTGTGTTGAGCATGTTTCCACATAACACATGTTAGCTGACCCACTAACTAAAGGTTTAGCTCCAAAACTGTTACAAGAGCATGTGACTCATTTGGGATTGTTAGAGTCTTATGTTGTAATTAGTTAGTGGGAGTTCTGTGATCATTGACTGTTTGCTTATATTGTTTATGCTTATATTCTGTTTTAAATATATCTACGTCAATGTATGCCTGAGTCACGCGCATTTTGGACAGGGCGTACTTTATATATTGAGACATTTTGATTAGTTTCATCCCTGAGTCGTGCATTTTGGACAAGGCGATTGTTTATGTAATGAGACATTATGTTTGATCTCATGCTTGAGTCACGCGCATTTTGGACAGGACATACTTTATGTACTGAGACATATTGATTAGTCTCGTATCTGAGTCACGCGCATTGTGGACAAAGCTTATTACCTGTCAGAGATAATCTATTTAGTCTATGCCTGAGTCAGGTAGTTGTGAGTATAAGTTTGGTGTCATATATCCTGTCGATATAGTCACTAGACTAGGTGCTGCAACTGCATTTTGGACAAGGCCTATTGCTTTAAAGACATTCAGATTTGTCTCTGGAGCTTTTTATGGAAATGGATGTTTGTCACTCTTTCAATTATTTCCATAATACACTTGCATCTCATTGGCCTGAGTTACGTGATTGCAATTATTAGCCATGTGTTGTATACCTTGTCGGTGTATCGTTCACTAGCTTGTACTTGAAGGCACATTTCGAACAAGGTTTTTCGGTTTTGAGATGCTTGTTTGCGTTTATGTTGTGATTAATTATAATGTTGTCCAAGTGAGAAATTGTTGTATTTATTTATAATGGACTAGCATTATAGTTTAATCATTGAGCTCATAATGGGATGGGCCTTTTTATAGACACATGGAGGCCCCTACTCTCACCCCAATTAAATAGAACTAGCCCATTGAGTTCTATGTGTTCAGCTGGCCCTTTTCTCATCTCTTTGAAAATAAAAGGCTCAGACACCTATTGAGACACACTGAAAAAAGGGGCAGAGAGTAGCATTGCTCCTTTGAAACAAACTTTCCTTTTCTCTTTTACAGGAACTCTTAAAGCTCCATGGAAAACCCATCACAAATGTTTGGAGGTATGTTTTCCTGTTAATTTTCTTCACAAATTTGACAAGAGATCTTGGTGATATCGGATTTATTCAAAATCCAACAGTTCCTGGAGTGGAACATTATGCTTGCATGGTTGAGCTCTTGGGTCATGCCGATCGCTTGGATGAAGCCCTGAGACTCTGTGGGCGACATTGCTTAGTGCTTGCAGGACTCATTCAAATGTTAAACTTGTGGAACATGCTGCAAAGCGATTCTCAGAATTGGAATATGAGAATGATGGGTCATATACTTTGCTTTCGAACATATATGCCAATGCCAAAAGTTGGAAAGATTTGGTCAGAATCAGATCTCTGATAAGACATTAAGGGATCAGGAAAAAGGCCAGGCTGCAGTTGGGTCCAAGGAAACAAAGGCACCGCAACATTCTTTGTGAGAGCCAGGTCTCATCCACTGTCTAATCAAATATATGAGATCCTTGAGGACCCTAATTCAATGCATGAAAGCCATGGGGTATATTCCTGAGGCAAGCTACGCTCTTCATTATGTTGACGATGAGGAGAAGGGTGACCTTTTTAAACACAGTGAGAAGTTGGCGCTTGCCTATGAAATCCTAACATCACCAGAAGCACCTATCCGAATCACAAAGGCAAAGGCAACCTAGTAAAACAGTAAAAATATAATTATAAGTTGTTCTCAATTGCTAGTATTCCACAATTCTCACTGACTTGATCAGATCTCTTATTATGATACAAAAAATGTTGACTCAACTCTGACACACAGAAGAGGAATTTGGAATGAAATAGTTCCCGCTGATAATTAGCTTTTGGGTGAGATACTTTGTAGTTTAATGGACAACTGCCTCCTCTACTGATGTCCAACAGCCTAAATGAATGACTAAACCAACATTGAACTACAAAAGCCAACATCAGTGGACCAAAACTGGGGCCACCAAAATCGTCCTGTGAGTCATTCCATTTTCTTGGTTTCAAAATCACAATGTTGATCTGCTGATACATTGTGGTTGGCTCTTTTACCAGCCTCGACTTGTTGCATGAATTACTTCTGAGCAATGTCACCGATCTGCCTATACATTATGATTACCCCTAGTCAACTTCAGAATAAAAGGAAATGATGAAAATGTAAAGAAAGGAATAATCACTCCAACAATGAAATTAATTAATATAAGGTTTAGGTACACAGCAAGGAAAAGGAAAGGCAAATTCAGAACAATATGAAATAAATAGGAATATCCAAAGAAGTGAAAGCTCGTAGAAGCCACATGACTTATCACCCCTAATACTGCTGATCAGCTCCGATGTTTACTTGTTAGAAGTCAAGATGGCAATGGTTGTCGAAAGATACTTGAGAACCATTACAGTTGCCATCAACATTAGTTTCCCACCCACAATGCTTTCTTAATTACGGCATGTAAGGTACAAGCCACAAGAACACATTAATTTGGTGTAAATTGATTAAGAGAACATTTATTGAAGTTTTTTGTTTTAAAAGTCCAAAGAATAATGCCCAATTGCTTCATGATGTGGATCAGTTATGACATTGGAACTAAAAGAATAAATTTTACCTCCAGGATAGCTTTGGCTTCATGATCAAATGTTTTGCAAAGAATCTTGTAACTCTTCTCAACTCCTATCTGCACAAAACAGCACAAACAACCTCAATTTTTTTAAAAAATAAACAAACAAATAAGAAAGGCAACATAATGTAATGGACTAATAATTCCATACCAATGGATCAACTCTTAACGGTGAAACAACTGATATTACGTATCTGCTCGCCAATTCTAGCAAGAAAATGTCAAGCAGAAATGGAAAAAATCGATTGTGGATATGGCATCAAGGCAAATAATGAAATCATGAACTTTTTTTTATTGGCATCAGGTGTCTAGAAACAACGTCCCGACTAATCCCAATGGTGCATAGGCCCTCAGCAAGGAGTTTCCCACAAGTGCACCTTGAGTAATTCAATGAGAAAATCCTTCAGTCCAATGTCCCCTAGAGATTGTTTGCACCTAAGTGAATTTGAACCTTACACCTGGGGGGTGCATACCCCCAAGTCCAAGGCCTTTACTACTTGAGCCAACCCCTAGAGATTATAATGAAATCATGAACTAAACTTGGCATGTTGAGAGAAAAAAAAGATTTCCACATTCCGCAAACACCAGCTTGTTTCTAATGATTGTATTTGAGGTTCCCAATGACCAGATTGTCTTTTAGATGTCATATGTTGACCCACCTCTATGGACTCTTCTATGTACAGGCTAGTTGTCCAATCCAGCGACACATGGACCAGAACTTTGATGACATTGACAGATTGGTCAACTGAATGTCTCGGTTCTTCTATTAAGTAATCCTAACTTTACAGAATAAAGAGGAGAAAGATAAATGTCTCTCACTAGTTTGGAGGCTAGAAACCATTTCTTCACTTCCTAACTGTGTCTGCATGTTACTGTATGTGCGTAAATTCATAAAGCAAGAGCAAAGAGAGCATTCAGATGCCGCATTCTCAATTATAGATCAAGTGAGTAGCCTGCTCTGAAAGCACTCATACATTTCTAAGGATAGACGTTGTGAATTGACTCGAACAACAATAGTTACTCTTTGTCCAATCTCAAAAATTTACAGCACTGATTTTTTTTTTCTTTTCCCTGGTGGGTAAACTACATCAGAATGCAAAATAAGCAAGTAAGCCTCAGAAAAAGAATGCCATCAAGTTTCTTCTGTGTTTGTTTCTTGTGGAGTGAAGCATGAAGGAGTGGTGTCTATTATGTGAAGAAAGAATTGAGTGGACTTTCATGAGGTAGTAATTATCTTCCTTGCATTAAGGATCAGCATGCCTCCTGAGAAGTGGATGCTTAAATAATAAAGCTAAAATTTACCTCAACTTTTTTAGATAGAAGTTCATAGCTAATGAGTTTGCTTCTAGAACAGTTAGCATCACAGCACCCATACGATTCTGCAAAAGATGAAAATGCTAATTAATGACAATGAGCAAGGCAATGATAAATTCATAAGTTTGTAGAGAAAAATACGTAAGACGCCACATTGACGGTGGAAAAGTTAATGGGAACTCCAGCATGAAAATATGTCAACATAAACAATATTAGAAAATAAAAAGGTTCTTTTGAGTGTCATATAACAGCTTTCAAATATTACTGCACAGGGTACTATTTTATTCAGAGGATTTTTCAAATCATCAACATAAATAGATTATAAGCATAATTCAGCACCTTCTGAGCAATAAGCTCAATTCGTTGCATTAGAAATTTCCCCAACCCCTTCGCTTGGACACGGGGCTCAAGCTGTAATTCATATATATAAAGAACAGGTATCTCCTCCTCTAGAGTAAAGCGGTAGTGTACAAATCCAACCATGTGTCCCTAATCTTCTATGCAACTCGTATAAGTTCGTTCCCTTCCTGTCTTATAGGAACATTCATTTGGAATCTCATGCACAAATATATAGCGTACTTCCGGGACAACCATTTCCCTGCGCTTGACTTTCCGTTCTGTTGGCCAATCAGATCCATATGGCTCCTCCATATTGTCCTGAAGATTTCAAAAGGTTAGTCAATTGTGCTCATGCAGAAAACAAATAATGTAATACTACATTAAAAGATAGATGCATAAAAACATATGTATCTTTCTCATTCGACATGGTTAAGTTATATAAGAAATAGTCAGCCTTCTACTACCTTAAGGAGGGTCATAATGTACTGCTTGATAGGCAAGGAGAGCTTATCCCCGCACTCCACTTTCAAGCGTACAGATAGTCCTAGAAAACAAATTAACGCAGACCTTACAAGAAATATTCAAATTCAAACAACAATACCATAAGATTAACTTGGACATAAAAACAGGGAAAAGACAATACAAAAATCCTCAAAGATCACAAACTCATTGCTCTTACAGGAAAAAAGATAATTAAAAAGACAGCCCAGATGATCAACTTTTCCAATATTTTGTAGCCATATATAAAATGATACCAGAGTCCAAAAACGTACAAAGATAAGAAATCATGCAGACTGCAAATATAATAAAAGACTGGAAGTATCCATTAACCTATTTTCACTCTTGGGATGCTAGATTATCAAAAAAATATATGGCAAAATCACGCCGGAGAAAACAGAGAAAGTAACCCAATGCCAGTGACCCACAAAACTACGATGAATGTATTAAAAACATAATGAAAAACCTTGATCATAATATGTGGAAAATAAGCTGGGGGATATGTGAGACCATTTCTGTTGTAGCTGTGGAAGGGCGGGAAAGAAGCAAGAGGGTCTTTATCAGCAGAGGCTGATTTGATACACTCATCGATCGCCTTCTTCTTCTCGAGAATCTAAATGTACGAGACCCATGTGTTAATCGTATAGAAGTGGCTCACACTTATGTAATTCGTAGGTTTAACATAAGCCTGGAAAATTTAATTTACCTCTTTGTGCTTAACTCTCTTTTCTCTGTTGTTGTTGGAATGTTTGCTGAGAAGTCTCTTCGCCTCCATTGCTGCCAAAGAGCACGCTCTATTCATAAAACGCCAATTGTGATAGATTCAATTCTGTGAACAAATCTGACGATGCAATTACATAATAATTGTTAAAGACCAATTATTAATCCAAAAGCATTAAGATCAAGATTGGTGGATAATAATTTAATTAAACATTTAACCTTAACCATCGTAACATTTCCTCACGCTTTCGAATCTGACGTTCACGGTTGTCTATTTTATCGATACTGATATGATGGTATCTCTTTTCTTTTAATATTATGTCTATATAAAATATCAAGACATTTTAATCTAATATATAGGTCGTCTTATCCGTGATTTGAATCCGTAATGTGATTTTTATTTTGATATTAATTATTAAAAATCTAATTATTGATCCAAAAACCCTAAAACAATTGGATCCTAATTTAGTTAAACTTTAACCTTCATTATCACAACACATATGACATATATAACATGCATCAAACATGATGGCTATGCGTGTATACACACACACACACATA
>QGSO01001883.1:0-40790 GCA_011037825.1 Carya cathayensis | reverse complement strand
TCTAAACTCCAACACCGGAATCTCGTTAGACTTCTTGGCGGATGTGTCGAAGGAGAAGAAAAGCTATTAGTCTATGAATACATGCCAAACAAAAGTTTAGACGCATTTCTATTTGGTTAGTTCATTCTATTGCCCAATTTTTGCATCTTCAATTATCATAATGATCTATAACTATATACAACACATGACAAAAAGTGATATCAATGGTTGTCGCATTTTAGTTCGTTAACACATTCTTTTCTGATTACTTTCGTCTTACCAAAATTACCTTCATTATTGTTATGTATTTCGTCTTGACTTTATTTTCTAATTTGTTTGGATTAAATTAATTAGATCCGATTAAACAAGAGCTTCTAGATTGGAGAAAACGTTTCGACATTATTGAAGGAATTTGTCGAGGTCTACTCTATCTTCATAGGGACTCAAGATTAAGAATTATTCATAGAGATCTAAAGGCAGGTAATATATTATTGGATGAAGGGCTAAATCCAAAAATATCAGACTTTGGAATGGCTAGGATTTTTGGGGGAAATGAAGACCAAGCTAATACTAAAAGAGTTGTTGGGACATAGTAAGTAATTTTGATTTTCTGAATTCAATTAGATATTAATGTTGATATTATAGATAATAAGATTTGGATGTGTACAATTGATGAAGCGGCTACATGTCTCCTGAATATGCAATGGAAGGGAGGTTTTCAGACAAATCAGATATCTTCAGCTTTGGAGTATTATTGCTAGAGATAGTATGCGGTAGGAAAAACACTAGTTTTTATCATGACGAGGAGACCATGAGCCTTTCAAGATTTGTAAGTCTCTCTTATCTAATTACCTCTTTTTTAAAACTTCAATTTCTAGTTTCTCAAGTTTTTAATATAGGGACCATTGGAGTATACAAATCGGTGATTGATGCTATACATATTGAAACTAATCATGTTTTCATATTTGTAGGCATGGAAAATGTGGAAGACAGACAATATGGCAGCCTTAATAGATCCCAAAGTATTGAAACCTGACTTTGAAAAGGAGATCTTGAGATGCATACCTGTCGGGCTGTTGTGTGTACAAGATTTGCCTAAAGATAGGCCAACCGTATCAATTGCTATTTCCATGTTAAAAAGTGAGATTGATGATCTACCTTGTCCAAAACAGCTAGTATTCACTACAAACCAGATTACAGCCCCAGAAAGTGAGGCCTCTTGCCACAATCAAAGGATTTGCTCTATTAACAATGTCACTATTACGATGGTTCATGGTAGATAGATATATAAAATGTGCTTTTGGATTGAACCAATCACTTTGTTATTGAACGAGCTGCAGACTTTTGACAGAATGTCAATTTATTTTCCGAACATATTGCTTGCTCTTGCTCATCGATTCAATGGTCTTTTATTGTTATTAGTGTCATCATTACACGTGCATTTCCTACCTTTGATGTATTAAAAATCGACCAATTCTACTGATTCAAAAACTACGGAAGCCAAAGAAATTCATAGTCGAATCGAAGCCTTTTAATAAACTTATAATTTTTAGAAATTTTGTATCACCTTAAAGTAATATCAAAGCACAGCAAAAGTGTTATTACCTCTAGCGACGAAGTGTAATTATCATCTTCCACACTGTTACACTCTAACACCCCATACCTAGAGGGTCAAGGATGTTAACATCGTGTTTTTGTACACTTTTGTGCCGGGTTTATGACGCCCCCCAATCCCACGTACGGACATCTGGAAATCGAGGCGTCTGGATGATGACAATACGGGTCACGTATCTTATCACCAAGTGTCAAGTGTGTGTACATGCAATACTTGTACAACAAAAATAACGCAGCGGCTAATAAATGCCAGTCTACTAAGTACCAGAATTTTGTTTAAATACAAACTTGCTTAAAACAAGCGTAACAAAATATTACAAGTCCAAATATTATCACAAATCCAGAATATATAATTTTAAGACGGAAAATAATTTCCAAATAAAATAAGTCAAACTCCAAATCAGTTGATCTCTGGCGGAGCCACCTCCTCGGGCTCAACCTCCTCCACATTTGCATCAAAATTTACGGTACCAAAGATGGTACTACAGGTAAGTAATATTCTAAGCAACACACAAGATAAAAATAAATTAAAACTTCAACAATATGCATGCACTAGATGCCATATGCACAAGACCCAAAAGTAATATTTCTAAAAACTAATTCATTTTCCAACTCACGCAAAAATCACATTTGGCCCAAAAATTTCCTTTAAAACTTTTCATCCCCATTTTCCCAGAAAATGGCCCAAAATCCAATTTGAAATCAATACCCAATTTATCTGTATGCACCATGACCTCCCCTAGGGGTCACCCGCACACCCTGGCTCCCTTCGCCACACCATGGATAACGACCACGCATGTGACTTCATAAAGAGCGATGCCCAATTTTGCCCCCAGCAATTTTGTAGCCAAGCATCCTCTAGCCCCCGCTAGCAGAGGGGCCACAGAGTCAGCAATAGAGTTTTACCATCCCGTTCAATCCCATTGTTGCGCAACGACAACCTAGGGGACGTCACTGATCAGTATATTACGCTCCCGAGTGACCATAGGAGCTCCACCGAGATAATGCTCAATCTCAACTTGGGGTCTTATTGTATGCATTGGATGGAGCATGCATGTTCATGTTTGTTAAATGCTAACATCAACCAACATACAACTAACTCCATCTTCCAATCCATTCTATCCCTTAACTCCTCGGACTCAGTCCTGCACAACCAACCAACACAGTGTATTGTTAAAGCAGTAATATATTTAAATCTTAAAGGAGGTTTGGAAAATACTTTTAGCGCTATAAAATATTTTTCGAATGATCAAGGAGCTGCAAAAGGTGAAAGAAAGGCAAAGTAAAAGTGCAAAATGCACTGTGGCCGTGGGTCACAAAATACCTACTTTTGAATAGGAACAAACTAAGACATGGAATTGATAGGGAATGGCTTAGAGGTGTTAGTGATGCTAGTGGAAGTGGTGGTTGGCCGTGGGTGGCGGTTAAATGGCGGTGGAACTCCAAAAAATGACCCAAACAGATTTTAGCTTGTGGTGGTTGCTGGAAATGGGTGGATTAGGTTAGCAAGAGGAGGTGGAACGATGGAGGATAAATGGCTCAAAAGCAGTACGACTTGGAAGAGCTCGTGGTGGTTAACGGCAGCATGGGAGTGGTTGGAAATTGGTGGTTAGGTGCGCCGGCCGGCGGTGGATCGAATGCTGGGGGCAGTGTAGGTCACGACGGCGAGTGGCGGCAGTTGGGGTGGGACAAAAATTCCAACAGGAAGAGATAAGAGATATGTTGCACGGGAGGAGAGAAAGAAACTGAAAGAAAAATGGGAAGAAAGAAAAGAAAGAAGGGAAAAATAGAAAGAGGAAAAAGAAAAAAAAAAAAGGAAAAGAGAAAAAGAACAAATGGAGAAAAGAAATGAGGTCCAATCCTCACATCTTGGGTCAAGAAACTGATGCAACGAAATCTATTTTCAAAATAACAAGTTAAATAAAATAATTCAAATGCAGTGATTAAATAAAATAAAATAATAAAATCTAAAAACACAATAATTTTAAAGCCCAAGGATAAACTAATTTAATTTAAAAAGCAATTTAAATGCACAACAATAATTAATATTAAGAAAGCACCTCAAAATAAATTTCACATCTAAATAAATCCAACTAAAATCTGATAAATTTAAAACAAAAGAACCAATATTTTAATTAAATTAAAATACTCATTTAATAAAAATATACTAAAATATGGGGTATCACATCCTCCCCCCTTAAAATAAAATTTCGTCCTCGAAATTTATAAGGTCAAACGTTAATGCTACAACAAGCCACAAGATTCAACTAAGACCAAGCTAGGAAACTTACCGCCAGTCACTCAAACAAATACGGGTATTGTTCTCTCATGTCTGCTTCTCTCTCCCAAGAGAAATCTTGAGCTAACGGATCTCCCCATGCCACCTTTACCAGAGGTATCATCTTGGATCTCAACCTTTGCTCTTTCCAATCCATAATCTGCTTTGGGACAACTTCATAAGTAAGATCCGGTTGTAGCTGAATACGCTCTGGCTCGACAAAGCTCGGCTCTTGTTGTCCAAAGCTCTTCTTCAAAGACAATACAAGGAAGACATCGTGAATTTCCCCAAAATATTCCGGTAATGCAATTCTATAAGCAACAGGCCCTACCTTCTCCAAAATCTGAAAAGGGCCAACATATCTTGGATTAAGTTTTCCCTCTTTACCAAAACGCTTAACTCCTTTCATGGGAGAGACTTTAAGATAAACCCAATTACCTTCCTCAAAAGATAAATCTCTCCTCCTTGTATCCGCATAGCTTTTCTAATGACTCTATGCTGCTGCTATTTTATCCCTTATAATCTAAACTTGACTTTGCATTTCCTGAATTATTTTTGGCCCAATTATATTACTCTTGCCAACATCATCCCAACACAACGACGATCTATACTTCCTCCCATAAAGAGCTTCATATGGAGCCATCTGGATGGATGCATGGAAACTATTATTATAAGTGAACTCTATAACCGGAAAATGATTTTCCCAACTTCCTTGAAATTCCATAACACATGCCCGCAACATATCTTCAAGGGTCTGAATAGTACACTCCAATTGACCATCAGTCAAAGGGTGATATGCAGTACTAAACTTCAATTTAGTACCTAGAGCTACCTGTAAACGCTTCCAAAAATGAGATGTGAACCTTAGGTCTCGATCCGATACAATACTCTTGGGTACTCCGTGCAACCGCACTATCACTTTTACATACAGACGGTCAACTTTTCTAAGGAGTCAGTATTATTGACAGGCAAGAAATGAGCACTCTTGGTCAACCAGTCAACAATCACCCAAACCGAGTTCTTTCCACTAGGATTCCTCGGTAAGCCCACTACAAAATCCATAGTGGAGTCGTCCCATTTCCACTTAGCAATAGGGAGAGGTTGAAGCATACCAGCGGGTCTTTGATGTTCGGCCTTGACTTGGCGGCATATGTCACATCTCTCAATGTACAGGGTGATATCCCTCTTCATCCTTTCCCACCAATAATTTCTTTTCAAATCTCGATAAATCTTCGTGCTTCCAGGATGAACGATGATGTATCGAATAAGGAGCCACATGAGCTTTTTCCATAATTCGCTCCTTGAATTCTGAATCTTTGAGGTTTACTCTATGATATCAAAACTGAAGAATACCATCTCTATCCATACTGTAATGCAAAGGCCCTCTAGATTTCCTGACTCTCTTTCTAATATCTAGTAGCTTCAGATCCTTCCTTTGAAGAGTCTTCAATTCCTCAAAATCAATCACCCGAACATCAAGAACTGGACAACACTTCCTCTTGTTGCAAACTTTCAATAAGAAGCCTTCTCATCCCACAAAGTAGCGAATCTAATCTTGACGATTCAGCTTCATCTTCCAAGTGCGACTTCCAGCTCAAAGCATCTGCAACTATATTCGCTTTCCCTGGATGATATTTGATCTCACATTGATAATCATTGATTAATGCTAACCATCACCTCTGTCTCATATTGAGATTCTTCTGAGAAAATAGGTGCTTCAAACTCTTATGATCAGTGTTGACTTCACAAGCTTCTCCATACAAATAATGCTGCCAGATCTTAAGAGTAAACACTATCGCTGCCAATCCCAAATCATGTGTAGGATAATTCTTCTCATGATCTTTCGACTGACGAGATGCATAAGCAACAACTCATCCCTCCTACATAAGAACACACCCTAATCCAAACTTGGACTCATCGCTGAAAAATACAAATGGCTTGTGCGGTTCTGGAAGTGCCAACACAGGCACTATTGTCAGTCTCTTCTTCAACTCTTGGAAACTTCTCTCGCACTTGTCTGACCAAGCAAAATCAACATTCTTCCTAGTCAAAGTAGTGAGAGGTCCGGATAAACGAGAAAACCCTTCCATAAATCTTCGATAATACGTGACTAGTCCCAAGAAACTCTGAATCTCATGCACTGCTGAAGGACGTGGCCACGACAAAATAGCTTCTACCTTGCTAGGATCTACGGCCACACCATCTCGGGAAATTACATGTCCAAGAAATCTAACTTCTCGCAACCAAAATTCACACTTGCTAAGCTTCGCATACAGCTGGTGTTCTTTTAACTTCCCAAGTACTAAACGGAGATGATAAGCATGTTCTTCAAAATCTCAAGAATAAATTGAAATGTCATCGTTGAAAACCACCACAAAAGTATCCAAATAGGGTCGGAATACCCAATTCATCAAATCCATGAAAGTTGCAGGGGCATTAGCTAACCCAAAAGGCATCACTTTAAACTCATAATGCCCATATCTCGATCTAAAGGCAGTCTTGGGTATATCCTTATCTCTTATCCGCAACTGGTAATATCCTGATCTCAAATCAATCTTTGAGAAAACAGCTGCTCCTTGAAGCTGATCAAACAAATCATCGATCCGAGGAAGAGGGTACTTATTCTTGATGGTCACCTTATTGAGTTCTCGGTAGTTGATACACATTCTGAGGGTACCATCTTTCTTCTTAACAAACAACACTAGCACTTCCCATAGTGAAGCACTCGGCTGAATGAACCCCTAATCTACCAAATCCTACAACTGAACCTTCAACTCTTTTAACGCAGCTAGTGCCATACGGTAAGGAGCCTTGTGCATAGGAGCCGCTCTAGATTTCAAATCAATAGCGAACTCCAACTCACGAACAGGAGGTAACCCAGGTAAATCATCTACAAACACATCCGGAAATTCTTCCACAACTGAGATATTTACTAGAGACCTTTTCTCAGATGGTGTAGACACCACTTAGACCAAAATGGCAACCGCTCCACAAGCAATATCTATTTTCGCTTGAATTGCTAATATAATTGCCGGCCTTTCCTTTAATTTACTTCCCACAAATTCCAAATAATCACCATCCGGGGGAGTTGAAAGCTAATTACTCGACTTCGACAATTGATACTTGCAGAATATCGATACAGCCAATCCATTCCAAGTATAATATCAAACCCCAACAATTTGAACACAACCAAATCCGCATCAAGTGTCCTCCCACCAAAATCCAAAGGACAACCCAACGTAAATTTAGAGCACCACACCACTTCATCGTTTGGGAGAGTCACTACCGATGATTTTGACTATGGCTCCATAACCAGATTGCATATCCGTACGAAATTAGAAGACACGAACGACTGAGATGCACCCGAATCAAACAAAGTGCAAGCATAAAAATCATGTAAACGAACTCTTCTTGAACCAATCACATTTACCAATGAAATCCAAAAAGTAAAAAGAAATCAAATCACACCAAACATCAAATTCAAAAATTAAATTGAGTCCATACCTGTAATCACCCCAGCATCCTGTGTCTCTGGTGCCTCGCCATCAACTTCTCCAAGAGTAACAGCATATGCCCGAGCTTGCACCACTTGTCTCTGACTAGCCCTACCTCCACGACGACCTCCACGGCTTCCTTGAACTTGATTAGGGCACCCGCGAGCAAAATGTCCCTCTTGGCCAAAGCGGTAACACTGGGTTCCACCACTCTGTCGACACTCGCCCTCATGGGCTCTATTGCACCTTCCGCAAACTGGTACCTGGACTGCTATATGCACTCCTGAGGGTGCTTGTGGTCGAGTCTTGGTCATCTGCACAAATTTCTGAGGTGAACCAGAACTACTCCCTTCACCAGCAAAACTCCGCCTCTTCTGACTTGGAGGGGAGCCTACTCCAAAACTATTCTCACGCTCCGCAATGGTGGCCAAATCAACTAACCTCTCACAATTTTTAATCTAATGACAAGCTACCTGTCTGCATATATCATGTCATAGATCCTCCTGAAAATGCTCAGCTTACATTTCTTCCGTGGCAATGAGGTGTGTAGCAAATTGCCCGAGTTCCATAAATTTTTTGGCATATTGTTCAACAGTCATATTTCCTTGTACCAGGCTACCAAAATTCTCGTGTCTTTTGTCGCCCCACAGAAACGGGAAAAAAATGGTCATTAAATTCCTTCTTGAAACACTGCCAAGACACAGCAGCAAAAGATCCCAACTCCATCACTAAAAGTTCCCTCTTGGTCTCCCACCAACTAGCCGCATCACCTTGCAGCAAATAACTTGCATATAACACTTGTTGAGCTTCAGTGCAACCACAAAATTCAAACATCCTCTCCAAATCTGTAATCCACCTTCTAGCTTGATGTGGATCTTCTTCATCAGTGAAAGCTGGGGTTCAATGCACTAAAAAGTGCTCGTAGGTGCCCAACTTGCATCGCTCTATTTTGATCTCCTTGTAGAGGTAGAAAATTTTGTTGAAGGAATTTCATCATTCAATTTAAAGCTCAAGCTATGGTGTAGTTCCTATCACCAAGCGGCAAATCATCCTTGGGTTCATCGGTAGGCCTTCTCGATCTTACCATCTTCTTGCCATAGCATAACCTTTAACCACACCTAAACTTTGGACAAAATAAACAATATAGAATAAAACCAAATAATAATAAAATAAAATAGCATACAATAAAATAAGCGAATAAATTAAAATCAAACTAAATCAAATAAATTCAAATTTAATGAAATAATTTCAAATCAAATAAAATCGAATCAAATTAAATAAAACAATTCAAATAGCAAACTTCAAACAAAATAATTTCAAATCACAACTGTAAAACTTGCTAGTACTGCACCTACGGGACATGTGGTTTTACCCAAAGCCAAACCGCTCTGATACGACCTATGACGCCACCAACTCCCATGTACGGATACGTGGAAATCGAGTTGTCGGGATGATGACAACACGGGTCACGCATCCTGATTGTTAAGTATTTTGGTTATAACATCTACTTACAATTGAGAGAAATCAAGATAAACTAGTCCAAAGAGTGAGATTAATTGTGAGATTTTTAGACAAAACCCTTGACCTTTGGAATTGCTAATTAAGAGGATAAATGTACTATTTTATTTGTTTGATGGGCTGATTGTTCTGCTTGTAGTTATTAAGGCCTAGTCCTAAGAATTAAAGCCCGAAATCATCATATGGCCCAGCCTTGAGCTCAAACCCGATGAGTGAAGGCTAGTGTGAAAGCCTCTATGGCGGCTTACCCTTATTCATCAAGAAGAATTGAGAAGCACCTCATCCCTCAAAGGGCAAAACCGAGAACTAGAGAGGATTCGGTTAGAAGAGAAAGAAGATGGAGATGATGGAAGGAGAGAATAAAAGGAGAAGGGGTGCACCACAGAGGGGAGGAATCAATACGCATCCATTCTTGGAATCCTTAGTTCAGTTTTGCTTTAAGAACAATTGTAGTTTTTCTTACTTTTTGGGGTTTCCAAATCATCTATCAAATGATGATTTGGGGCTAATTTCTATAGCTAGGGTTGCAGAGGAAAGTGTTTCCGTCCTTCATTATCGATGGTTATTTGTTGCTGTTATATTTAATATAAATCTGTTGCTGTATTTTCATGCCCTATTTACTATCAGTTTGGATAAATCTCTTGTTCTTTACCTGTTCTAGACTCACGGCACATCAGGACCTTGAAATAATCAAGGATCTATCCACTGTGACTCTTGAGATAAAAATGGATGATAATGCAGTGAAGATTTTATTCCAATCGGTGCCTTCATATGAGTTTTACTATTCTTTGGATCTTAAGTGTTAATGTCTTGATTGAGTTAACATAAGCAGATGCACCCATCAACTATAACCTGATGATAGAGGAAACCCTTACTCTGTGTCCCTAGTATTTACAATTTTTGATAATAAATGTCAGTCTACTAAGTACCAAAATTTTGTTTAAATACAACTCGCTTAAAACAAGCGTAACAAAATATTACAAGTCCCAATATTGTCACAAATCCAAAATACATAGTTTTTAGATGGAAAATAATTTCCAAATAAAATAAGCTAGACTCCAAATCAGTCCTCCAGCGAAGCCGCCTCCTCAGGCTCAACCTCCTCCTCATCTACATCAAAATCTAAGGTACCAAAGACAGTACCACAGGCAAGTAATATTCTAAGCAACCCACAAGATAAAAATACATTAAAACCTCAACAATATGCATACACTAGATGCCATATGCATGAGACCCAAAAATAATCTTTTCTAAAAAATAATTCCTTTTCCAACTCACACCAAAAATGGCCCAAAAACCAATTTCAAGTTAATAGCCAATTTATCCGTATGCACCATGACCTCCCCTAGGGGTCATCCACACACCCTAGCTCCCTTCGCCACTCCATGGGTAACGACTATGCATGTGACTTCGTGACGAGTGATGCCCAGTTCTGTGCCCAGTGCGTTCATATCCAATCATCCTCTAGCCCCTACTAGCAAAGGGGCCACAAAGTCGGCACAAGAGTATTACCATTACGTTCGATCCCGTTGTCCTCCAGCTACAACCCAAGGGACGCCACTTAGTATATTGCACTCCCGAGTGACCAGAGGAGCTCCACCTAGATAATGCCCCATTTCGGCTTGGAGTCGTGATAAGTATGCACCCAAAAATCTATTTACACATAAAGATCCAATTTTCATTTCCAGCACATGTACATGCATGCCATTATGCAAAAAATCCATTTTTCATTTACAAACATGAACATGCATGCTCCATGCAATGCATACAATAAGACACAACATATCCAATAAATTCCAACATCAACCAACATACAAATAACTCCGCCCTCCAATTCATCCAACCCCTGAACTCCTCAGACTCAGTCCAGCACAACCAACCAACATAGTGTATTGTTAAAACTATAATATATTTAAATCTTAAATGAGGTTTGAAAAATACTTACAGCGCTATAAAATATTTTTTGAATGATCAAAGAACTGCAAAAGGTGGCAGAAAGGCAACGTAACAGTGCAAAATGCACTATGGCCGTGGGTTAACAAAATACCCACTTTTGAATGGGAACAAACGAAGATGTGGAATTGATAGGGAATGACTTAGAGGTGTTAGTGAAGCTAGTGGAAGTGGTGGTTGGTCGTAGGTGGAGGCGAAAATGGTGGTGGAAGTCCAAAAATGACCCAAATAGATTTTAGCTCGTGGCGGTTTCTCTAGTGACGGATCAGAGATGGAAATGGGTGGGTTAGGTCAGCTAGAGGTCTATGATGAAGTGGTGAAGAAATGGTGGCCGGAGGTGGAGCGACATCAGTGGAATGGCTCAAAAGTTGTGCGCCTTGGAGAAGGTCATGATGGTTAACGGCGACGTAGGAGGGGCTGGAAATTGGTGGGTAGGTGCGCTGGCCAGTGGGGGATCGAATGGTGGGGGCGACGTAGGTCACGACGCCAAGCGGCGGTGACTGGGATGGGATGGGATGAAAATTCCAACAGGAGGAGAGGAGAGATATGTGGCATGGGAGGAGAGAGAGAAACCGGAAGAAAAATGGGAAGAAAGAAAAGAAAAAAGGAAAAAAAAAAAAGAAAAAGGTAAAAAAAAAAGAAAAGAGAAAAAGCAACGATGGGAAAAAGAAATAAGGTCCCATCCTGACATCTTGGGTCAAGAAATTGATCTAACGAAAACTATTTTTAAAATAACAAGTTAAATAAAATAATTCAAACACAGTGATTAAATAAAATAAAATCTAAAAACACAATAATTTTAAAGCCCAAAAATAAACTAATTTAATTTAAAAAGTAATTTAAATACAAAACAATAATTAATATTAAGAAAACACCACAAAATAAATTTCACAACTAAATAAATCCAGCCAAAATTCAATAAATTTAAAACAAAACAACCAATATTTTAATTAAATTAAAATACTCATTCAATAAAAATACACTAAAATACGGGGTATCACATAGTTTCAGCAACTTGGGTTTGGGGCCTTTATACCTACACACACAAGAAAACAAGGGAGATGAACTCGGTGGTGGCCAAGGAGCCTCTGATACTTAAGTCAGTAAATCTCTTTAGTAGTTTGTGTTAGAGTGCGAAAGAGCTTCTTCGTACCTGGGGTTGGCTTTTATACAAGGTTTCTTGTGGGTCCTCTCCTACCTTTCATCAAGAGGTTTATATCCCTTTAACTGTTATCTTGTCAGAGTCTCTATTCCGTCAACCTATAGAATTCAATCACATATTAACATATTAGATACTGAAGCAAGAGCAGAAGAGTTAATACAAAAAGATAGGGGCTGCTAGAACAAATCTGTTATTGAAGAGATTTTCACGCAAAGGGAAGTAGAAGCCATTTATAGCATTCCTCTTAGTAAGGTGGGAGTGGAGGACAAGTTGATATGGACTTTACTAAGAATGGTTTGTTTTCAGTTAAAAGTGTGTATCTTTTAGCTCACTCGACAAAATGATCTTGGTGGGGTTAAGTTTCAATTTCATCAGATGAAGGGAAATGATATCTCATGAAATTGATGGAACAAAGTGTGGAGTTTACAGGTTCCTAGCAAAGCAAAAGTGTTTATCTAGAAAGCCTGTCATGAAGTTCTTCCTACTAGATGGAATTTGGTGAAGAAAAAGATTCTTGAATCACATTTGTGCCTCATATGCGAGCTAGAGGAAGAGACAATTAGCCAGCAGTAGCAGATGTGTGGTCTGAACATGAAAGTCCTATGCATAAATAGTCTTATGCTTTAGAGATTTCTTAGAGCCGTGGAAGAAATTGCAGGAAGCCTGCAACCTGATCAATTGGATTTGGTGGTTGCTATAATGAAGAGAATTTGATATAGGCAAAATGTTTTTATCTTTAAGAATAAATTTGAAGGCCCCCAATGATAGGCACCAAGATGGACCTTGATGGGTCCCAAGGAGGACTGAGTCTTAGAGATCTTTTGCAAGTTTTAGATAGGGCAATCACAAGATCCTAGCAAAAGCCCAACATTCAAGATGGGCTTAAAGGATGAAGATCCAGTTTTGATTCATTTGATACAAATTATGGAAGAGGGCAACAACATGACTTAAAGCATTTGGGCACTTGAAGTCTTACAACTTGTTTAATTCACTTAAAGGACTTATTTTATTAGTTTAGAATAATTAGGTTTATTTTGAGAAGGACTTAAGGGCATATTGGGAAAGTTACTATTTTGTTGAACTAGGGTTTCAAAAGAGTTACTGTAGCGCGCACTGTAGCCATGGCACTATTCATTTAAGAGTATTTTTGGAAAGAATAGGCCTTATTTTAGCTAGGGTTATGTTTTGGGAAGGGTTGTTTAAACTCCTTGTAGCCACATTTTAAGAGTTTATGAAAGTTGATGAAAGTTTAGACAATTTGGTGAGTATTCATTGTGAGTTGGTTTTATCTCCTCTAGTTCTTCTTGAACTTTTGAACTTATCAAAGGTAAATTATAACGTTTGTGGCGTTCCCCCTTTGTAATCTAGGTTCTTGAGATAGGTTCTTCAACGGATCTAGATTTTAATATAATCTAGGTTCTTGAAACGAGTTCCTCAACGGGTCTAGATTCTTCCATCCATTGACTTGATTTTGGCTTTCTTGGTGAGTTTTCAAATTGATTGTGGGTTCAAAGGATTTCAATTTTGTGGATTCACATCATTGCAATTATTTTCTACTACCCAACAAGGATTAGAAGACTTTAAGAATGCACAAGTTAGAAACTCATAAGAGTAGATGGCACAAAGAATTGACTGAAGTACCCATGGATGGGAAAAACCAAAAGAGCGTATAGTTAAGATTAATTGGTATGCAGTTGTGGATTTAAAAACTGAAAGAATTGGGATTGGGATTAGAGGGCCCATTTCGTATTGAAGCCCAGTATGAAAGTCCTTTATAAGATGGCTCGAACTGAAAGGCCCAACAAGGATCTGCACACTACATGCCACTTTATTTGGAAAGAAGCAAGTCCCATGCACATGCATGACTGTTTCAATTACGTAGAGATGATCTAAGTCAATAAACACAGCACATGATAAACACAACACAAGATAAACATCACGTTAAGGTAATCCTGTATAGTGCTGATCTCATCCAACCGGCATTCCCTATATATACCAGGTAACATTAAAAACGAGAGGAGATTTCTAGATTTTGAGAGATATTGTATTAAGTATTGGAGTGTTCTCAGGTGGACCACACTAGAGTTTTCTTAACATTTTGCGGGTGAGCGGTTGCATAGACGGTGGTGGAACACGTCCTTAACATTGGCATCGTCTATGGGATCTAAATTTGGTCTCTGATTATGACCAATGTGGTTCTCACATGCCGACTGTAACCCATTCCTTAGCGAACCGAGAGATGGATACACTGCCAAGAGCCATGGAAGCGTGACTAGTAGCAATTGAGGAAAAATTGAAGAAGGCGTTGGAGGCCATGGAAATCCTGAAGAAAGAAAACGATGATTTTAGCTAAAAGAATGGTGAATCTGATGACACCACCGCACCCAGTCACAACACCGATATACTCGATCATAGTGTGCAAGGTGAGGGTGAGGTGCAATGCAATGCAGAGTCAAGCCTAGGAAGGGTAGAGAAAAAGAAGATGAATGATGAATTGCAACTAGTGGGAAAGTACAAAGAGATGGTTAGGATAATCGGGGAATTTTCCTTGGTAGAATACTTGCTAGAGCAAACTGACCTACCCTATAGCGAACAGATTATGGCCATCCCACTCCCACCAAAATTCAAGGTACCCCAGATAGACACGTATGATGGGTCCAAAGATCTAGTAGACCATTTAGAGAACTTCAAGGCCCACATCACGCTCCATGGTTTCCGAGGGGAGATTGCGTGCCGAACTTTTCCTTTGACCCTAAAGAGAACAACAAGAGGGTGGTTTGCAACCCTCAAACCAAGGTCAATAAGCAATTTTGAGGAGTTGGCTAAACAATTCCTAACCTAGTTTATGCCCTGCAGGAGGCGTCGGTGCCCAGCCGCCTACCTGCTAACAGTAAAACAAAAAGAAGATGAGAACTTGATAACCTACCTTACCCTTTTTAACAAATAAAGGTTAACAACAAATGACCAGGATGAAAAGATTACCCTCGCCGCCCTCCTAAGTAGAATATGGCCACAAAGTCCCTTTATCTCCTTCTACTCTTAGGGAGTTCATGAATAGGGCAGATGACTTTGTGAATGCCAAAAACACATTGCAGGCTTTAGTGGATACTTGAAAGGAGGACACCAAGGTCGAACGGAGGAGCAGTAGGTTGACAAAAAAACTGGTGCGAGTCAACAGGTATGGAGGAAAGAAAGGCAACCAGCTCACGACCCCAAATTGATGCATAGCAGTTTAAATGTATAGGAAAAAAAGAAGAAGAGTAAGGAACGACATCAACTTAAGATAGGCTGTCCCTATTACAAGTACCACCAGACATGGTCACACTAGACTAAGGACTACACAACCATAAAGTAAAGAGTAACTGAGCTGGCGGAAACGGGAGAGTTGGAATGGATGATAGCAGAACGCTCAAAACCAAGAAGATGATAGGAGTCTAGGCAGGGTACTAGGAGGAGTAATAGCCCTGAGCAACAATGACAATATCAAACCGAGGTCAACCGAAATGACAGGGACAGGGCACCCTCAAAGTGCGATAGGAATAGGGTGCCCATATGAGAGATTTGAACAATAGCAGGGAGTTTTACAAGGGGAGGTGTATCCACATCTAGTAGGAAGGCGTATGCAAGGAGGGCAAGGTATGAAGAGGTATATGTGTTAGACAGAGCCCCCTTAGCACCAAAGGCTTAGTAACCAGATGACAGTGTCTTCTGGGAAGGAGGGTCAGGAAGGAGTGTTGTATCTGCATGATGATGCTCTAGTGGTCACCCTTGTGATAGCAAACTACACAACCAGGCGGGTACTAATCGACAATGGAAGCTCTGCAGATATACTATTCTAGGAAGCATTCGCCAAAATGGATATTAGCACCAATAAATTGAGGCCCTCCCCAACACCACTGAAGGGTTTCTCTAGAGATACAATACAGCCTGTTGAGGTCATCACCCTCCCTGTAACCATAGGGGTTGGGACACGGACAGCCACCACTATGACCGACTTCTTGGTGGTAAAAGCCCCATCGTCCTACAACGAAATATTGGGAAGACTAACACTCAACCACCTCAGGGTGGTAACATCCACATACCACCTCAAGATGAAGTTCCCAACTAATGGTGGGGTTGCAGAGTTGCGAGGTGAACAAGCTCTAGCACGAGAATGTTATGTGCAAAAATTAAAAAATGGTCGAAGGGAAGTTTGTGTCGTAGCAGAACAAAACAAAGTGCCAGTACCACCCCTTCCACCACCTTTGGTGGTGGCTGTGGAAAAAGGCATGGAGGTCAGAGACTACCGGAAGCAGCAACATGCTGAGACTAGGGCAGCTTTGGTAGATGAGAATTCTCATCTCAAACTCAAAATTCTCATCTCATCATTACAACTTTTCCAAATTTCCACACAAAATATAATAAACAATTCAACTTTTTCAAATCCCAAAATAATAATAATACTAAAAATGATATTTTAAAATCTCATTTCAAACTCAAAATTCTCATCTCTACCCCTAAACCTCCCCTAATGAACCATTGGAAATTGTGACGCTATATCCAAACATCAAGCAACTCCGTCCTCCATCCATCCGACCCCCGAACTCCTCGGACTCAGTCCGGAATCAGCAAACCAACCAAATAAATTATTGCAAGAGTAAAATATATTTAAATCTAAAAGTAGAGCTTGGAAAATACTTACAGCGCTATACAGGATTTTTAGAAGGTTCGGCGCGAAGCAAACGGCGATGCGAAAGCAACGTAACAGTGCAAATGCACTGTTCCCGTGGGTCGCAAAATACCCACTTTTGACCGGGGACAAACCAAGACATCAAATTGATAGGGGATGGTCTAGGGATGTTTATGAAGCTAGTGGAAGTGAGTTTTGGCCGTGGGTGGCGGTGGAAACGGCGATCGAAGGCCAAGAAGGGGCTGATCGGAGTTGAGCTCGTGCGAGCTGCTCCGGCAACGAATCGGGGCCGAAAATAGGTGGTTTAGGACGGCAAGAGGTAGGAGAAGAAGTGGTGAAAAGATGGTGGCCGGAGGTGGTGCGACGGCGCCGAAAATGGTGACAAACCGTGCGGCTTAGATGCGCTTTTCCGGCCAAACGGCCGGCCGGTTGGGGGAGATCTTCGGAGGGGTGGTACACTGGAGGGAGGGGAAGTTTTCTGGGTGGGTGGTGGAGGCCACGCCGCCGGCAAGTGGCGGTTCTAGGCGGAGGAAGTTTTCGGCTACAGTGTAAAATTCTGGGTTGGTGCCGCTACTTTGAGTGGCTCGGGGCGGCTAACGGTAGCTCCGATGACTCTGAAAATTGGAGGGGTTGTAGCCTGATGTGAGGGAAAGAGAATGGCGGGGGTGGTGTACTACACCTCCACCGGACGGCGGAGATATGGGCGGTCGAAGCTGGCTGCGCGGAAAGGAAAAACAGAGGAAAAACTGGTTTGGTGCCGCAACTTCGAGGGGCTCGTGGCGGCTAACGGTGGGTCCGATGGCTCTGAAAATTGAAGAGGTTGTAGTCTGCCGTGAGAGGAAGAGAATGGCGGAGGTGGTGTACGACACCTCCACCGGACGGCGGAGATACGGCTGGCCAAAGGTGGCTGCACGGAATAGGAAAAAGAGAGAAGGGAGAGAGAATTTTCGGAAATGCACGGGCAACGGGGAGAAAGAAGAGGAAAAAGAAAGAAAAGGAAAGAAAAAGAGAAAAATAAAAAGAAAAAGGGAAAAAGAAAAAGAGAAGAGAAAAGAAATGAGGTCCAATCCTCACTTCCGGGATCCAGAAACTGATCCGCCGAAAACGATATTAAAAACATAAAACGACTAAAATAAATTAAACACTACATCAAATAAATAAATAAACACCAAGAAAATATTTTAAACACAACGTCAAGCTAAAATATAATAAATAACTAGTAAAAACTAACTATTAAATTTTAAATCCAAAAACGAGCTAAAATAAATTAAACAGCAAATTTTAAACTCAACAGCAAATAAAATCTAATTAAAATCCGATAATTTAAAATAAAAGCACTATAATATTAATTAAATTAAAACCACTCCTTTAGTGAAAATACACGTAAAAGCGGGTCATCACAGAATGGGCCTTATTTTAGCTAGGGTTATGTTTTGGGAAGGTTTATTTAAACTCCTTGTAGCCACATTTTAAGAGTTTATGCAAGTTGATGAAAGTTTAGACAATTTGGTGAGTATTCATTGTGAGTTGGTTTTATCTCCTCTAGTTCTTCTTGAACTTTTGATCTTATCAAAGGTAAATTATAACGTTCGTGCCATTCCCCCTTTCTAATCTAGGTTCTTGAGATAGGTTCTTCAATGGATCTAGATTTTAATATAATCTAGGTTCTTGAAACGAGTTCCTCAACGGGTCTAGATTCTTCTATCCATTGACTTGATTTTGGCTTTCTTGGTGAGTTTTCAAATTGATTGTGGTGAGTTTTCAAATTGATTGTGGGTTCAAAGGATTTCAATTTTGTTGATTCACATCATTGAAATTATTTTCTACTACCCAACAAGGATTAGAAGACTTTAAGAATGCACAAGTTAGAAACTCATAAGAGTAGATGGCACAAAGAATTGACTAAAGTACCCATGGATGGGAAAAACCAAAAGAGCGTATAGTTAAGATTAATTGGGATGCAGTTGTGGATTTAAAAACTGAAAGAATTGGGATTGGGATTAGAGGGCCCATTTCGTATTGAAGCCCAGTATGAAAGTCCTTTATAAGATGGCTCGAACTGAAAGGCCCAACAAGGATCTGCACACTACATGCCACTTTATTTGGAAAGAAGCAAGTCCCATGCACATGCATGACTGTTTCAATTACGTAGAGATGATCTAAGTCAATAAACACAGCACATGATAAACACAACACAAGATAAACATCACGTTAAGGTAATCCTATATAGTGCTGATCTCATCCAACCGGCATTCCCTATATATACCAGGTAACATTAAAAACGAGAGGAGATTTCTAGATTTTGAGAGATATTGTATTAAGTATTGGAGTGTTCTCAGGTGGACCACACTAGAGTTTTCTTAACATTTTGCGGGTGAGCGGTTGCATAGACGGTGGTGGAACACGTCCTTAACATTGGCATCGTCTATGGGATCTAAATTTGGTCTCTGATTATGACCAATGTGGTTCTCACATGCCGACTGTAACCCATTCCTTAGCGAACCGAGAGATGGATACACTGCCAAGAGCCATGGAAGCGTGACTAGTAGCAATTGAGGAAAAATTGAAGAAGGCGTTGGAGGCCATGGAAATCCTGAAGAAAGAAAACGATGATTTTAGCTAAAAGAATGGTGAATCTGATGACACCACCGCACCCAGTCACAACACCGATATACTCGATCATAGTGTGCAAGGTGAGGGTGAGGTGCAATGCAATGCAGAGTCAAGCCTAGGAAGGGTAGAGAAAAAGAAGATGAATGATGAATTGCAACTAGTGGGAAAGTACAAAGAGATGGTTAGGATAATCGGGGAATTTTCCTTGGTAGAATACTTGCTAGAGCAAACTGACCTACCCTATAGCGAACAGATTATGGCCATCCCACTCCCACCAAAATTCAAGGTACCCCAGATAGACACGTATGATGGGTCCAAAGATCTAGTAGACCATTTAGAGAACTTCAAGGCCCACATCACGCTCCATGGTTTCCGAGGGGAGATTGCGTGCCGAACTTTTCCTTTGACCCTAAAGAGAACAACAAGAGGGTGGTTTGCAACCCTCAAACCAAGGTCAATAAGCAATTTTGAGGAGTTGGCTAAACAATTCCTAACCTAGTTTATGCCCTGCAGGAGGCGTCGGTGCCCAGCCGCCTACCTGCTAACAGTAAAACAAAAAGAAGATGAGAACTTGATAACCTACCTTACCCTTTTTAACAAATAAAGGTTAACAACAAATGACCAGGATGAAAAGATTACCCTCGCCGCCCTCCTAAGTAGAATATGGCCACAAAGTCCCTTTATCTCCTTCTACTCTTAGGGAGTTCATGAATAGGGCAGATGACTTTGTGAATGCCAAAAACACATTGCAGGCTTTAGTGGATACTTGAAAGGAGGACACCAAGGTCGAACGGAGGAGCAGGTAGGTTGACAGAAAAACTGGTGCGAGTCAACAGGTATGGAGGAAAGAAAGGCAACCAGCTCACGACCCCAAATTGATGCATAGCAGTTTAAATGTATAGGAAAAAAAGAAGAAGAGTAAGGAACGACATCAACTTAAGATAGGCTGTCCCTATTACAAGTACCACCAGACATGGTCACACTAGACTAAGGACTACACAACCATAAAGTAAAGAGTAACTGAGCTGGCGGAAACGGGAGAGTTGGAATGGATGATAGCAGAACGCTCAAAACCAAGAAGATGATAGGAGTCTAGGCAGGGTACTAGGAGGAGTAATAGCCCTGAGCAACAATGACAATATCAAACCGAGGTCAACCGAAATGACAGGGACAGGGCACCCTCAAAGTGCGATAGGAATAGGGTGCCCATATGAGAGATTTGAACAATAGCAGGGAGTTTTACAAGGGGAGGTGTATCCACATCTAGTAGGAAGGCGTATGCAAGGAGGGCAAGGTATGAAGAGGTATATGTGTTAGACAGAGCCCCCTTAGCACCAAAGGCTTAGTAACCAGATGACAGTGTCTTCTGGGAAGGAGGGTCAGGAAGGAGTGTTGTATCTGCATGATGATGCTCTAGTGGTCACCCTTGTGATAGCAAACTACACAACCAGGCGGGTACTAATCGACAATGGAAGCTCTGCAGATATACTATTCTAGGAAGCATTCGCCAAAATGGATATTAGCACCAATAAATTGAGGCCCTCCCCAACACCACTGAAGGGTTTCTCTAGAGATACAATACAGCCTGTTGAGGTCATCACCCTCCCTGTAACCATAGGGGTTGGGACACGGACAGCCACCACTATGACCGACTTCTTGGTGGTAAAAGCCCCATCGTCCTACAACGAAATATTGGGAAGACTAACACTCAACCACCTCAGGGTGGTAACATCCACATACCACCTCAAGATGAAGTTCCCAACTAATGGTGGGGTTGCAGAGTTGCGAGGTGAACAAGCTCTAGCACGAGAATGTTATGTGCAAAAATTAAAAAATGGTCGAAGGGAAGTTTGTGTCGTAGCAGAACAAAACAAAGTGCCAGTACCACCCCTTCCACCACCTTTGGTGGTGGCTGTGGAAAAAGGCATGGAGGTCAGAGACTACCGGAAGCAGCAACATGCTGAGACTAGGGCAGCTTTGGTAGATGAGAATTCTCATCTCAAACTCAAAATTCTCATCTCATCATTACAACTTTTCCAAATTTCCACACAAAATATAATAAACAATTCAACTTTTTCAAATCCCAAAATAATAATAATACTAAAAATGATATTTTAAAATCTCATTTCAAACTCAAAATTCTCATCTCTACCCCTAAACCTCCCCTAATGAACCATTGGAAATTGTGACGCTATATCCAAACAGCCCCGGAACCACCACACAAATTGGGTCCTAAGTCCCACCAGGGGACATAAAAGCCCTGAAGGAGCTGTTCATAGAACACAGGGATGTGTTTGCATGGAGTCATAAAGACATGCCCAACATAGACAACAACATCAACGAACACCGCCTGTGTGTGGATCCTGCCCACAAGATAGTATGCCAGAAAAGAAGGTCGTTTAGTGTAAAGAAGTATGTCGCCATTAAGGAGGAAGTAAAGAGACTACTAGCTGTTAGATTCACCAAGGAAGCTCATTACCTAGAGTGGTTATCTAATGTTGTGTTGGTAAAAAAGGTGAATGGGAAGTGGAGAATGTGCGTGGACTTCACGGACCTGAATAAAGCTTTCCCAAAGGATATTTTTCCTTTACCACGCATTGACATTATTGTGGAAGCAATAGCAGGACACCGTATGCTAAGCTACATAGATGCCTACTAGGGTTACAACCAGATAAGAATGCATGCGACAAATCAGGAGAAAACATCGTTTATAATGGATTGGGGGATGTATTGCTATCAAGTTATGCCATTTGGATTAAAAAATGCAAGGGCAACCTACCAAAGGTTGGTTAATCACATGTTCAAGGAGTAGATTGGGAAGTCCATGGAGGTATATGTAGACAACCTATTAGTAAAAAGTAAGGAACCCACCAAACACCTTGACGTCCTGCGAGTGGCCTTTGGGATCTTACGCCATTACAAAATGAGACTAAACCCTGCAAAATGTGCTTTCGGAGTTGAATCGGGAAAGTTCTTGGGATTCATAATATCTGAAAGAGGAATTGAGGCCTCTCCAGAGAATATAGAAGCCATACTCAACATGAAACCACCAAGAAATCTGAATGAAACTCAGTGGTTGACGGGTAGGGTAGCCGCCCTAAGTAGATTCATAGCCAGATCGACAAACAAATGCCTCCCCTTTTTTTGAGTACTATGCAAGACACACCCCTAGAATGAAGTGTGATGAGGCCTTTGAAAAGTTGAAGCAACACCTGGCCAGCCCACCACTCCATAAGCAACCAGAGAAAAGCAATAAGTTTTGTGCATACTTAGTAGTTTCCCCACATGTAGTGTCCACCGTCCTGGTAAAAGAAAAGTGTGCTGCCCAACATCTTGTGTATTACATAAGGTGAGCTCTCAGAGAAGCAGAAGGTATCCTTGAGTCAAGATGTTAGCCTTCGCCTTGGTAACAGCTCCAAGACGACTCCGCCCATACTTTCATGCCCACACAATAAAGGTGCTTACAGAAAGCCCATTGGCAAAAGCTCTGAGAAAACCTTATAGCTCAGGAAGACTGGTAGGGAGGTTGATTGAACTAAGTGAGTACAATTTAGAGTATATATCAAAAAGGGCGGTAAAGGGTCAACCACTAGTAGACTTTGTGGTAGAATGTTTGGGTTTTACCAAAGAAGACACGGTGGCTCCAACGGGAAAGCCATGGGTACTTTCCATAGATGGCTCCTGGGGATGCATTTACTAAGCCCAGACGGTAAAGAACAACACTACATAGCAACATTGGAATTTAAGGTAATCAACAATAAAGCCAAATATGAAGCACTCATGGTAGGGCTCTCTATAGCCGTTAAGATAGGGGCAACCGAGATAGAGGCAAAGTTAGACTCGCAGGTGGTTGTGAATCAAGTGCTTATATGCTACAAAAGGGGAGAAATTGAAAAAGTATTTAGCACAAGTTTAGGAGGCACGCAACCTCTTCTCATATTTTAATATAACCCAGATACCAAGGGCAAATAATGAAGTGGTGGATAAATTGGCACGTCTAGCATTAGGAATGGAGGAGGTGCCCCTCCTGTGGAAAAGAGAGTCATTGAGATCTCGGCCATTGGAAGAGAGGTAGGTGTCTTGGGCTCCAATATCCCAGATTGGGCAAATGGTGTGGTCCAGTACCTAGATGAAGGGAAGTTACCAAAGATGAAGGAGGAATCAAGACGGGTAAGGAGAAAGGCAGCAAGGTTCATGCTTAATGACGGAGTCCTTTATAAAATGGGTTTTTCAACCCCGTTGATACGGTGTATTTCCCTACAAGAAGAGTAGTATGTCTTAGTATAAATACATGAAGGAATATGTGGAAACCATCCTAGCAAAAAAACTTTAGCCAGGAAGGTAGTAAGGGCAAGATACTACTAGCAAGCGTGACAAGCAAAGCTATGACAAGGTTTTTGTGGGAAAAAGTGGTTTGCAGGTTTGGAGTCCCACAAAGCATAGTGTCAGACAATGGGCATCACTTTGAATGGTGTGTGGAGTTGAAGATTAAGGGAAAGCACTTCTCGCCGGGCCACCCTCAAGCTAACGGGCAAGCAAAAGAGACAAACAAGGCACTACTCTCAATTCTAAAAAAGAGGGTCACAGAGAAAAATGGAGAATGGGCGAACGAGCTGCCAGGGGTACTTTGGGCATACAGGACATCATTAAAAACTCCAACAAGGGAGTCCCCATTTGCATTGGCATATGGATGCGAGGCGATTCCCCCAGTTGAGGTAGGACGCCCAAGTTATCAAACAAGCCACTTCTCAGTTGCCCAAAATGATAAGAAAATTATAGGAGTACCTCAATTTAGTGGAGGAGAAAAGAGAAATAGCAGAAGCCAAAATGCTGTAGGAAAAAGCTAAGCCAAGGAATACTTCAACAAAAGGGTGAAGCCCAGCACTTTTAAGGTACAAGATTTGGTTTTGAAGAAGAGCAGATGACTACCCAAGATGTAGGGAAGATGGGACCCCAATGGGAAGGAACTTACTTGGTAGTAGCGAATAATAGTACTAGGTCGCATCATTTGAAAGACAGCTAGGGGAGGGATCTGCCACACCCGTGCAGTGCAAAGCACTTAAGGAAATTTTATTAGTAACATCTGTAATGATTCCATTTATTTTCATTTTGTGTCTTCTTGTTGACATTATTACGTTTATATATTCATGTTTTTGGTAGTATTTGCTTCTATTTATTGCAAAATCTTGTCACACTTTGTTTCATTGGTGATTTCCTGATAAGCACATGCAAGCACACGTTTGTGCAAAATTGAGCGGGCGAGCTATGGAAAATGAAAAAAGGGCACTAAGGTCACTACTCCATGCCTAAACACCTATGACAAGCCATAGTAGCTTGCGGTGCCATGCAAAAAGGGCGTAGAGGTCACCAGACCATGCCATCCTTAAACACCTATGACACCCTTAGCGACTTGTGATGCTATGAAAAAAGGGTGTGGAGGTCACCAGACCACTCCACCCTTAATCACCTATGACAAGTCTTAGCAACTTGCAGTACCATGAAAAAAAGGGCGTAGAGGTCACCAGACCCCGCCACCCTTAAACACCTATGAAAGCTCTAGCAGCTTACAATGCCATAAAAAAATGGCGTGGAGGTCATTAGACCACGCCACCCTTAAACACCTATGACAAGCCTTAGCAGCTTACGGTGCAATAAAAAAGGGGCGCGGTGGTCCTTAGACCACACCCTTTCCTACGGTGCCGGTCACAAGCAACAGTGACTTACAAAACATAAAATCAAGAGCAAACGGATCAAATAAAGTAAAGGGCTAGGAATACACAGTAGGAAAATTAATGTACAATCATCATCAAGGTTTGTTATGATTACTGGTACAAATTTTATTATTGGTATAAAGTGGCAAGTAGTACAAAAATACAATGAACAAGCTTTGAAAAAAGAGAGAAAAAAAAATAGCTTTGTGGAGAAAGCTAGGGGCGGGCGGTGGTAGTGGAGCTATGCCTATAAAGGCATTAGGCATCTCATCCTACCCAAAAGTGTTGACACGACGGCAGGGGGCAACTTCAACAAGGAATTGGCCCCGGTCCAAATTCTCGAGGTCTGTTCCATAGTCAGTAAGGAGGCGAGACATGAGCCTCAGGTTGCTAGCACCGTAGCCGTAGGCAAAGGCATGATCCCTAGTAGCAAGGGCTAGGACTAGCTGGCCATGCAGGTGGGCAATTTCTGCATGAGCAGTAGCTAGTTCATTCTTCTTCTCATTCAGCTGCCGGTCCTTAGCGAGGAAAGCCAGGTTTGATTTCCTAAGCTCCACTTCCAAATCCCTATGGCTATCCTTGTACTGCTAATGATGCTTCTGGAGTTCTTCAAAGGCCTATCATGACTCTGAAAGATCGAGAGTGGTGCGGCAATTCTTCTCCATGGAAACCAACAACTCTTGAGCTAGCCCCTTGCTGCTTTTTTGCAAGCGGGCCAACTCTTCGCTGGTTGAACACAACTCCTCGTTACAGGCGAGTAGCTCAGATTTAAGGTGGGCGAGGTCTGATTTGAAGCCTCTCTAAGCATTAGAAAGTTGGGACTTTGTAGAGTCCCTTTCTGACTGAATAAGCCTCAAGGTGAAGTCATCTTTAGTCTTCGCCTCCTGGGCATGGCGAATAGCATCACAGAACTCAAGGACTTCACCCTCTAGTATCTCCATATCACCGTGCAAGGAGTGTGAGTAGCCTTCCGACTGCTCGAGCAGTACCTCCAACTCCTTCTTTTTCTTTGCTAGAATCTCCAACTCTGACATGTCCACCCGCCATTTCATGAAAGTGAGCTTGGCAACGCAGCACAGCTTTTTCCGCTCTCTGACCTCCTCCTCAAGGCAGGCCTAATCCGCCAAGATCCACACCGCCAAACCATTAATGCCCTAAAAAAGTAAAAAAAAATGGGCACTCAAGTAAGAAACTACAAGAGAACTTGAAAAGAGAAAGGGAGAGCAGGTCAATTGCTGGTGATACCTTAGAAAGTCAATCCTTCAAGAGGCTAGCCATTTGGGCGATAGCCTCAGCTTGGGCGTTGGCAGAGGAAGAGAAGGCACCACCACTAACCTCCCCGCCGAAGATCGCTTCAGGGTTAGGAACATCCCCATGCAAAAAGGTATGGTCTATCCTTGGCATTGAGTCCGCCATTCCTTCTGGGGGAATCCGAAGCTTGCAGGTTGGACAGAGGTCCTAATGTAGGCCAAGTTGGCCTCGAGTAGGTGAGTGTCTTCTCCCAATGCACCACCCAATCCCTCAAGAATGAGGGATTAGGTATCTGCACCAAAGGATGGGGCGAAGGGAGGAGGAAATGAGAGGCACTCACCATTACCAAGCAACGACGGTGTATTACCCCCAGAGACTAGTTGGCAGAGTCTCTGGAAGGGGTGAGTTGGCATCCATCTCATCACCTCTATGTTCGTGGTGTCGTGGTGTGCCCCTAACCATGCCACCCAACTCTCATTTTTGGGCGGGAGCTCTATCTGCCCCATCAGTAGGCGGAATACCCGTTGTCCCTTAGAAAATGCTCTCAGGCGAGAAGGGGACATGATCTCCCACTATAGGTAGACGAATCTCCTCACCCACGTTAGAATTCAGATTGAGGGTGGCCGCGATTTCAGGGTCTAATTTGACCTCCCCCACCAGGTTGTCAAAGATGGGAAATTCGAAGATGGTGCTGGACGCTAGGGTGCGCACCTGTTGGGGGGGTCAAGCTTGAAGGTGGCAGCCAAATCTAAGAGGGCCAAGTTGGCCAAGCCCTCAGCGTCTCCCAGTCCAAGAGAATGTAGCAGCGCAGATGACAAGCCAGCCGTAGGAAGTTGAGCAGTGGCTAGCAGGCTAAGTGCCTGGGCATGGTTGCCTTCTAAAGGCACCAGGGTCTTCTTTTGCTTGGGCGCAGGAGGAGAGGTGTCCTCGGCACAGGCCCTTTTCTTTTATTTCTTTTCTTCTTTTTCCTTTTCTTTCCTTTCTTTTCGTTCTTTCTTTTCTTTCTTCTCCTCTTTATTCTTCTTGCTCTTTTTCTCCTTCTTCTCTTCTCTTTTTCTTCTTCGGATGGCCTATTCTTCTCCTACATGGCTTGGTCATCTTTCTTGCCTTTCACTGAAGGTTTGCCAAAGTTGGGATGAGGAATTGTGGTAGTGATCATGAACACGCGCCCCTGAACATAGGAGCGATTGGGGGACATTAGGAACCAGACAATGTGAGCGAGCATCATTAGGAAGTTAGTCTAAAGCTAGTCAGGGTGTGCCTAAGCCCAAGAGTGGATGGTTTCAATTCGGGCCAACTCTTGAATTGATAAAGGCTCCATGTTCGCCCACAAGCTCTTATCGTCAAGAAGGACGCCCAGATTGCCCTAACTGGAAAATTTCTTAAACAAGCCTCAAGGCCAAGAAACTCCCACCCCTAGCCAGTGATAAAGAAGAACCTTCTCGTCCAATTCTTGGCATTTGAATGTCGAATCTCAAATTAGGCCAATGTATGCCCTTTGTCTTTCTTGCGAAAGCTGGCGACGTTGCCCTTGGTGGCAGGCCTCACATTGTAAAAAGACAAAGTCCCGAGCAGTCAAGTTGGGGTAAAAGTCCCAGAGGGTTCCAAAACCATGCAAAAACCCACGCAGGCACAAAGAAAGGTGATTGAAATGAGTTATTGCATATTTTAATGCTTTTGGAACCAATATATCTTAATTTTTTCATTACTTTATCATTGGTTTTATATGAAACAATGATTAAGATGTATGAATCTAAGTTGTGATTTTAATTGATCAAAAGCATGAATTTCTACTTAATTTTATCAATTGTTGATTAATGTGGAGTCTGGTCCACATCGCTCGAGTGGAGGCTTTTGGCCGCTCGAGCGAATTCAGGCAAATTCAAATGCTCGATTGCCGCTCGACAGTGAGCTCATGTGACGCCCCCAAATTTCGCTTGGAATCGAACGGAAATCTAAAGTGTCGGGACAGGCAACACGTAGTTACCTGCCCCCGTTCATGACATATAAGATGCAATATTCCTAACATGCATCTAGCATTATGCAATATTCGCAGCGGATAATTTGTTTTTTCTTGAGCAATACTATGCACCAAACTTATAATATCCCAAATAGTTAAATCGTAATCCAAGCATACTTAACAAAATAAACATCCACTATTTTAGTACGAGTCTTAGAAGACTATAACCTCAAAAACATGGGAGACTAGACTCCATATTTACATTACCAAAATACACTATTGAGGAAGTTTGTCAAATAACTCGTGTAACTCGACTAACGAGGCCAGAATACTATCCAAAAACTAACTATGAAAGCTATAAGCTCCGCGTCGTGTTTGCGGCGTCTAGTCAGCCTCCTTCAGTCTACCAAAGTTTGCTCCCTGCTCTGATCCTGACATATCGCCTACCATTCGGGGGGAATGGTAGTTGGGACTACCACGGTGAGATTTGATTACAAATCTCAGTAAGTTAACAGGAAACTCCCACACAGGTTAAAGATGCATGCTTGGCAGTAAAAACATAAATGCATAAATAAAGTCGTAAATAAGCATAGCGTAACTTGACATATAGCATGACATAACCTGAACTTAAACGTGAACTGAACTTGACTTAACATGACATGAACTTGAGCTTAAAACATAACATGGACTAGCAACATAACATGAACGTGAAACTTGAAACATAACATGGACTTGAAACATAGCATGAACGTGAACATACATAACATAAATATGAACTTGAAATTAACATAAACCTGAGCATAACATGACATAAACGTGAACTTGAGACATAATTTGAACGTGAACATAACATAACATGAACGTGAACTTGAAAATAACATGTACGTGAACATAACATGACAGAAACATGAACATGAACATAACATAACATGAACGTGAGCTTGAACATATCATAAGCATGAACATAATATCATATGAACATGAACTTGAAACTTAACATGAACATGAACATAACTTGTACGTGAGCATAACATAACATAACATGAACTTGATCTGAAACTTGACTTAAGGTGGACTTGATCTGAAACTTATTCTTATCTCATGGGGTCACCATGATTGCTTATTCTTAACTTCTTGACATGAACTTGGAATCTTATTCAATTGACTTGATTGATAACGTGACCATATGGGTGCTACACGGGTCCCCTAGAGCCGTGTGTCCCTGCCGATTACCGCATCACAACACAAGTATCTACACCAGCTGTGAATGCGTTAATACGTACTCCACAGTTGTTGTGGCCCCACGTATTTTACGTGTCACAATTGTTGTGTCTCACGTAGTGTATGCTCCATAGTTGTTGTGGCCCCATACTTCATGCTCCATAGTTGTTGTGGCCCCATGAATACACGTAAAATAAAATATGGCACCATCGGCGTTAGTGCCTGGCGCGCTCCAGTGACCAGCTAATTAGGCCCCATTCGCAACCTGTTGACTGTATTTCGTCAACCCAGGGAATTTCACACCTATTTAGACACTCCAGCGTGAACAAAATAGTTCCACTAGGATATTACCACATCTTAGCACTTAGGGTCGTGATTGACATGAATAAACTTAACTTGAACATGATCTGAAACTTGACTTAACATAAACTTGATCTGACTTCTTTACTTAACATGACAAACTTGCAATGGTGAATGATACATGATATGACATACATGTAACATATGGCATACTTAACATGGCATACTTATAACATATAGCAATATGTGACAGAATAGATTGTGTAACAGATAAATATTCGTGACAGAATAAATCATGCATAATAGATAAACATGAAATGACGTGGCATGGCATGGCATATATGATAACATACAAACAAAAATTGTAGTTCCCTTACCCATCATACATACAGAATAAACTGATAGTAAGTTAGAAGCTAACTTACCTCGATCGTCGCGTTCTACGAGAATAAAGCATGAAACACGAGGAACTGTAAGAGGTCATTCTAAAAGTTAGAAATTTAATTACTAACAATTAGAAACATGAAAACAAGCTAACTTAGGGTAAAATTACCATTTTACCCTCTATATGTGGGAAAATGACCATTTTACCCATAACTTAAGGATTTCACATCCTAACTCCAAAAACTTCCAAATTTTCATTCCTCATGCAAATTTTGCCCTAAACTCAAATATCAACTGAGAAAAATTTAAGACACAACACAACTATGAAAAACACACTATGGCCAAAACATCCATAGGTCATTTCTCTTGATTTTTGTTGCAAATCCTTCCAACTTCAAAACTCATCCATCTACCCGAGAGAGCTCTTTTGGGTTTCTCTCTAAGAACGGGGTGAAGAAGTGATGAAAGGGAAGTAAGTGTGTCTTGCACGACTCAAGACTTCTGTAGGGGGAAGATATGGACCTGAATGACCATTGATTGGAGGTAGATAAGTGACATAAAGTGGAGAATAGGGAGGGGAAAGGACAGCCTGCAGAAGTTATAAGGTATGGAGGTTGATGGGGTGGGTTTCTCCATCTCATCAAGGGACTATTGGGTGCAGCCAAGAGCAGTGAATGGCCTGCCATGTGGGGGAGGAAACTTCTCCAAGAAGCCTTGCCAAGGTGGCCAAAATCGTGGGCCTTGGTGGGCCCCAACCAAGTGGGCTTCAATTTGGGGTTTAAAGGGGGTTTGGTTAGGGTTTGAAATGCTTTCAAACTCAAATCCAAATTTTCTTGGCCCAATCAAATTTCCAAGGTTTAAAAGGTTGGATAAAGATGTCATAACAAGAATTTGAGAAATTAATAGCATGTGGAAGTGATTTAATCAAGTGATTAAACACAATGCTAGAAATTGGATCAAAAAGGGTTTGAAAGCCAACTTTAGGGTTTGAGGAAACCGTTTAGGGTTTCGGTTTCCACCAAGTTTTTGGGGTTTCAAATGGATTCCAACCATTTAGGGTTTCACTAGGGTTGAAACCCTCTTTGATCTGGCTCAATTTGGTTGATCAGATGAAAAAGGTTTTGCTTAGGTGGCATGATCGTACACCTTGATGTCCTTCTCAATCCATCTAATGGTTCCTCTTTATACCAAGTATCTAATACTATTCACTATGTGTGGCTAAGATCTTGCCAAGTGTCCAAATAAAACTTCTATAACCTAATTTGGACAATCCACACTGTGATTTTGAAAACACTGCACTTAGCACGCTTATTGAGGTTACTATTCACTCCAAAAAAATGCACAATAAACTTAGTACTGAAAAATCCTAAATATTCATATTAACCTATAGTAAAAACAGTTTACCAAAACTCAACCCCGAAATGCCCGTATAAATAAATTCACAGTTTCGAACAGCCGTTTCGTCCGAAATTATGAAAATGGGTTATTGGGCCATAAAATCCTAAATATTCTATTGAGTCTAGTGGCATAAACTATAACGTAATCTGACACTTCTAACTACCTCAAACAATTAAAATCGCATTTCTGGCACCATAGCGAGTACACTGACTATGTTGAAAAGCTAAAACCTTTGCGATTAACCGATTCGTGAAAACTTACGGAGTTTTCACGAAGTAAGTCTATATAAATTCTACCATTGAATTTGTAGGGGGCTGTTACAGCTCGAGCGGGTTGCGGGAAAGGAGATCGCTCAAGCGAAGGCATTTGGCCGCTCGAGCGAACTTAGGCAGAGTTGAACGCTCGATGTTCGCTCGACACTCCGCTTGAGCGAACTTAGGCAGAGTTGAACGCTTGATGTCCACTCGACACTCTGCTTGAGCGGACATCGTATTTTACAAATCTAGGGTTTATTCCGCTGTTAGGGTATATATATGAGATTTAACATCTTATGGCCAACTTTTGGCCTGGAAAACACTGTTTGATTACAAGCAACACTTAGAATTTATTTTTTCTTTGATTTTCACTCAGATCCGGAGAGGGGGACTCGCACGAGCAATCATTCATGCAGCAACACAAACTCTTCTGGAGCATTCACTCACACGGCAGCATATTGAAGAGCTAGTTGAGGGGTCCAATTGCTACTGCATCCCAGCCTCCTCCACCACTTCAATTCTTCATCTCAATTCAATTGGCTTGATCTTTTCATTACCTACTTGTTATTTAATTTCAATTTTAAGTTTATGGAATATTTTTGAGATTTTTGGCTTAGAAGTTTGAGCAATTTATTTGTTGTTCATTCAGTTCATGTTATTTATTTTTCTCGTTTCGTTAAGCTTTCATTTTAATAGTGATTACAATTGCTATGGATTAATTTTGAGAATTTGTGATTTGAACACAATGATGAACCCTAGAACTTTGATTTTGGGACTTTTCAATTTTCAGTGCATGTTTTAGTCAATTACTTTATAATCTAGATTAATTCCTATCTTAATTTTATTAATTTCTTAGTTTAATCTCTTAATCTATTACATTTCAATTTGACACTAAAAAATCTAAAGATATGAATCTAGTCCATGACTAGTACCCTTTTTCTTTCCTTTTGCACTCTTCCATCCATTGCACATACCATCATCTTATTTTCTCTTTGTGAAGATTTTTACAATTTTCAACGAGTTTGAGTTTAAGTAGATTTCCCTGAGGAGACGATTTATGAATTTATTCCTAATTATTACTCGACATTCTGCTGCACTTGGGATAGCCTTTGTGCTACTCAATTTTGAGTGAGTCAAGTTTTTGGCACCGTTGCCGGGGAAAGTACTTTAACTTAAATGTAAAATCATTATTTTTTTTATGCTCTTTAAACTGATGTTTCATATCATGGGTGAGAGACAATTCAAATAGGTTGCTTAGAGTCACATCGAGTGTTGAGAGTAGTGTACACAGCTTGGAGATAGATAGCTCTTCTGTCTTTTCTATGAGTGAGTCAGGTGAGAAAATTGAAATTGAACCAGAAAACATGGCTGCACCTGCACCACGCACTCTTAAGGATTATTTGCAACCCACTCGCACCACTACATCTTCATGCATTGTTTTACCCGAAAATGCACCTAATTTCTCTATTAAGCGTGGCATGACATCAGTGATACCTCAGTTCCACTAGATGGATTCTGAGAGTCCTTACCAGCACTTGACAGATTTTGAGTTGGCTTGCAGTACTTTTATTACTAAGGCTGTTACTAATGAATTTATTAGACTTCGTTTATTTCCTTTCTCTTTAAAGGATAAAGCGAAGATTTGGTTTAATTCTTTGAGGCCTAATTCTATTTCTAGTTGGTCTGATATGCAGCGTGAATTTTTACAAAAAAAATTTCCTTTTCGAGAACTCAGTTTTTGCAAGAGCAAATCAGCCAATTCAATCAGAGACCTGATGAGACTTTTCAGGCCAGTTGGAAGAAATTTAAAGATTTGGTGAACATTTGTCCACATCATGGTTTCGAATCTTGGAGGTTGGTGAGCTATTTTTACACTGGTCTCACTCGAGAATGCAAGCAGTTTGTTCAGACAATGTGCAATGAGGAGTTCTTTAGCAAGGAACCTGATGCAGCTCTATCATTTTTTGACTATCTTGCTGAGAGTGCACAACAGTGGAACACTCATACTGATCGAGTGCCGTTAGCAGCACAGCCACTAAGGGCTATTTCTGAAGGGGGTAGATATGATTTTAAGGAAGACACTGATGTTCAAACCCGAATAGCTGCATTGACTAGAAGACTGGAGGTCTTGGAAATGGAAAAAGTGAAGGCTGTGAAAGTAGTAGAGGCATGTTCTATATGTGCTGATTCGAACCATAAGACCCAAGACTGCCCAATTATGCCAGTATTTTAAGAAAGTGGGTCTGAGCAGATGCAATCAGTTAACTGGGTTAATAGAACACAGAATCAGCCTTTTTCCAACATATATAATCCGGGGTGGAGGAATCACCCAAATTTCTCATGGAGAAATGATCAGCCTGGTCGGTCTCCACCACCTGTGCAGCAACCATTTCATCAGGGTGCTCCTCAGCACCAGTATCCGCCATATCAAAGTTCTCAGAGCTATCCTTTTGTTCCTCCTGGATTTCAGCCTCATGTAGCTGTACAGAGTTCTCAGCCTTCATCATCTGCAAAGAAGTCTCTAGATGATAGTATGACACAGATGGCCAATACACTTCAGCAATTCATGCAGATTCAGGCCACCACAAATAATCAGAACACTCAGGCCATAAATGAGTTGCGTGGTACTATTAATAAGATGAGCACCACCTTGAGCACCTTAGAGAAAGGGAAATTTCCAACACAGCCTCAGCCTAATCCTCAAGTATATAGGCAACAACAACAGTAAGTGCATAACGTCTCAGGGGATGTTATTGAGACAGCAAAGGCAGTTCTTACTTTGAGAAGTGGGAAGGAAGTTCCCCAACCAGAGATGCCTATGGACACATAGGTAGTTGCTCCTACTCCTGAAGATGTAACAAAGATTGATGAAAATGAGAAAGAACCAGAGATAGTGAGACCAGAGCTGAAGAAGCCTGTGAGTGCAGATGCTGAAACTAGTAAGGGGTACCAACCTGTGGTTCCCTATCCTCAAAGATTAGCAACTGGCCAAAAGAACAAATATCACACGGAGATTCAATAGATTTTCAAGCAAGTAAAGATCAACATTCCACTCTTGGATGCCATACAACAAGTGCCTTCATATGCAAAATTTTTGAAGGACTTGTGCACAGTGAAGAGGAAGCTGAATATAAAGAAGAAAGCTTTCCTAACAGAGCAAGTTAGTGCATTGATATTGAGCAAGACTCCTCAGAAGTTTGGAGATCCCAGCTCTCCCAACATTTCCATTATGATCAGTGAATCACGCATTGGGAGAGCTTTACTTGATTTGGGGAGTAGTGTGAACTTGCTACCATTCTCAGTATATGAGCAGTTGGGATTAGGTGAGCTGAAAAGACCTTAATCATGCTACAGTTGGCTAACAGATCAATTAAGGTACCGAGGGGTATTGTAGAGGACGTGTTGGTCCAGGTGGACAAATTTTACTACCCAGTGGATTTTGTAGTTCTTGATATGCAGCAACCAATCTCCACTATTTACCAAGCTCCTATCATCCTAGGAAGACCATTTCTAGCGACATCAAATGCTTTAATCAATTACAGAAGTGGAGTTTTTAAGCTTACCTTTGGAAACATGGCACTTGAGTTGAACGTTTTCAATGCTTGCAAGATGCCAGCACATTTTGATGGCACAAGTGATTTGAATGCTGTGGAGAGTTTGACACCAACAGAGTTTATTTGCTCAACTTCTCCCTTCTCAGATAATGATTCTATTTTTCAGACACCTAAATTTTTATTTGATGAAAAAATTAATCATATCAATGAAGATCACTTTGAATTTTTTGATTCTTTTGCAAATTCTTCTTTACCACTTGAAGTACAATTTGCAGGACCAAGATGGAAACCCCAGTTTGAAGCTCTACCACCTCCAGAAATACTTAAATCTTCAGAGGAAGAAGTTCCCCAGTTGGAATTGAAACCACTTCCTCAAAATTTAAAGTATGTGTTTCTTGGTCATGAAGAAGGCACTTTTCCTGTGGTGATTTCCTCAAAATTAAATCAGAAGGATGAAGCCCAGTTGATTGAAGTCTTAAAAAAACATCGAGGTGCAATTGGTTGGACAATAGCCGACATCAAAGGTATTGATGCTGCTGTGTGTACCCACAAAATCCATCTTGAAGATGATGCTAGACCGGTTCGTGATGCTCAACGTAGACTCAATCCTACCATGAAGGAAGTTGTGAAAGAGGAAGTGCTTAAGCTACTCACAGTGGGTATTATTTACCCTATCTCAAACAGTAAGTGGGTAAGTCCAACTCAAGTGGTACCAAAAAAATCTGGTTTGACTTTTATAAAAAATGATAAAAATGAGTTGATGCCAACTAGAATGGTTACTGGCTGGAGAATGTGCATTGATTCTAGAAAACTAAATTCAGCCAGTAGGAAGGATCATTTTCCTTTACCATTCTTGGATCAAATTTTAGAAAGAGTAGCTGGTAATGCATATTATTGTTTTTTGGATCGATATTCCGGTTATTATCAAATTGCTGTAGCGCCTAAGGACCAGGAGAAAACCACTTTCACCTGTCCTTTTGGCACTTTTGCTTCTACTAGAATGCATTTTGGTTTGTGTAATGCTCCAGCTACTTTTCAGAGATGCATGATGAGTATTTTTTCTGACATGATTGATGATATTTGTGAAATATTCATGGATGACTTCTCTGTTTTTGGAAAATCTTTTGATAGTTGTTTGCATAATTTGGCACGTATTCTCCAGTAATGTGAGGAAAAAAATCTACTTAACTGGGAGAAATGCCAATTTATGGTTACTCAGGGCATTGTGTTGAGACATATTGTTTCTTCTGAGGGTATAAACGTCGACAAGGCAAAAATTGAATTAATATCTAAACTTCTTATCCCTAGGACGGTTAAAGATATTCGTTCTTTTCTTGGTCATGCTGGCTTTTATATGCAGTTTATTCAAGGGTTTAGCTTTATTGCAAAACCTTTGTGCACTCTTTTACAAAATGATATTGAATTTGTTTGGACTGATGAGTGCCAAAAAGCTTTTGATACCCTTAAAAAGTCGCTTACCACTGCTCCTAATGTGCAACCCCTGCAGTGGGACCTTCCATTTGAAATTATGATAGATGCTAGTGATTATGCCTTAGGAGCTGTTTTGGGGCAGCATGTGGATAATAGACCTTTTGTGATTTATTATGCCCGTAGAACCTTGAATGATGCCTAGAAAAATTATACCACTACTAAAAAAGAATTGCTTGCAGTGGTTTTTGCACTTGATAAATTTCGGACCTATATTCTTGGTTCTCCTGTTACTATTTTCACTGACCACTCTACTCTTAAGTATTTGTTGGCTAAGAAAGATGCAAAAGTACGCTTGATTCACTGGAATCTATTACTTCAAGAGTTCAACATCAACATTAAGGACAATAAAGGAGTTGAAAACGTGGTAGCTGACCACCTCTCTAGATTGCCATCATCATCCTCTTCAAATGCTAGCCTTCCTTTTGATGATAGTTTCCCGGATGAGTAGTTGTTTGTGGTTAATAGAGTTCCCTGGTATGCTAACATAGTCAATTATTTGGTGACTGAGCGAATGCCTTCTGAATGGTTTACCCAAGATAAGCGTCGATTTCTCTATGAGATACGACACTTTTACTTTGATGATCCATATCTTTTCAAATATTGTTCGACCCAATTGATTCGAAGATGCATTCCTGATGATGAGTTTTCATCGGTATTGAGATTTTGGCATATGGATGCATGTGGTGGTCATTTTTCAGCAAAGAAAACAGTCGCTAAAATTTTGCAAAGCGGTTTTTACTGGCCTTCTATGTTTAAAGTTGCTTATAATTTTTGTAAGTCTTGTGAGCCTTGTTAAAAATTGAGATCTATTAGCAAAAGAGACATCATGCCTCCTTCCTCTATTCTTACTTTAGAAATTTTTGATTGTTGGGGAATAGATTTCATGGGACATTTTCCAGTTTCTTTTGGAAACACATATATTCTATTAGCTGTGGATTATGTTTCAAAATGGGTGGAGGCTGTCGCTTGCAAAACAAATGACCACCATGTTGTCCTAAAATTTTTGCAATCTCTGTTTACTCGTTTGGGCATGCCAAAAGTTATCATAAGTGATGGGGGTTCTATTTTTGCAACAAACCATTTTCTACACTCATGAAGAAATATGGCATCACACACAGAGTTTCTACCCCTTATCACCCTCAAACAAATGGGCAAGCTAAATTGGCAAACAGAGAGATAAAAATCATTTTAGAGAAAACTATGAAGCCTAACAGGAAAGATTGGTCAGTTAGCTTCTTGATGCTTTGTGGGCTTATAGGACAGCTTTTAAAACAAATCTAGGGATGTCTCCCTATCGATTAGTTTATGGTAAAGCTTGTCATTTACCTGTTGATATTCAGCATCGAGCTCTTTGGGCCATAAAACATGTTAACATGTCACTTGATGAAGCTTCAGGGTTGAGAAAATTGCAGATCAATGAATTGGATGAAGCTCGTCGGAATGCTTATGACAACGCTCAGCTGGCAAAGGAACGCATGAAAATTCTACATGATCAGAAAATTCATCCAAAGCATTTTACACTTGGCCAGGAAGTTCTCCTTTACAACTCTCGCTTGCATATTTTTCCTGGTAAGTTGAAATCCCGATGGAGTGGGCCGTACATTGTAAAGACCGTTCATCCTCATGGCGCGGTAGACATTGTCAATCCGAAGAATGGTAATAGTTTCACTGTCAACGGACAACGTCTAAAGTCATTTATGAAGATCTTTGATCCACATGAAGAGATCTTGCTTGTGCAAGACCCCAGGGAAGTGTTTTGATTTGTTTTTCCTTCTTTACAGTTTTCTTTACTTGCATTTTTTTATTATTTGTTATTTTGCTTTGATTTTTATATTTCATGTTGATTGTTTGTTTTGCTTGCTTAGTTCTGTGCACTTTGTTTTCTTTCGTTCGATTCATTGAGGACCATGTCTCTCACTAGTTGGGGGGTAGCATGTGTGCACAGTTTATAAAAATAAATAAAAATAAATAAATAACATGATGTCCATTGATACATTTATGATTGAGCATCTTGGTGGAATTTGAGCATCTTGGTGGAGTAGTTGAGCGGGATCATTCTATGAAGATTTATTTTCAAACTTAAACATAGAGCATGATTTTTGATGCATCATATTTTGTTGATGTGTGGCTTGAAACACCGGGATGTTATACCTATTGAGATGAAACTTGATAAGATTTTTGTAGAACGAAAGGCAAAGTTTGAAGGACATTTTGCACATGCTTACGCTTGTAGTGTTCCTTATTTACCATTCATTGACTTAACAATGGAGAAGTAAACTGCAGGACTACAGAGCCATGCCTTAAAAAAAACAAAAGAGAAAAAAAAAAAGAAAAAAAAGGATTTGAAAAGATTAGAAAGAAAGGAAAAAAAAAAGAGAAAAAAAAAAGAATAAAGGCGACTTAGTGAACTTTCCTAAGTAAAAGGGATAGAAACAGTTACCAGAGACTTTGGGGGTTGAGTGTTCAACCTTTAAAAACAGAGCTGGCGTGAAAACTGCTAGTCCCTTGGGCTTTGAGGTAGTTAGAATCAGCAATGATTAATCTTAAGGTTGAAAAATCCTATGACAAATCATTGTTAGTAATGAGGAACACACAACCAGTTTAGCTCCACACACACATTTGAGTTCTGAGATTGATGAGATAGTCTTGGTGGGTATAACCCTTAGGGGTTGAGTAGTAACGTGTCACTTTTGTGAGAATTCAGAACTGTGTTTGATTGTTTCTATTTGAATTTTGATCTTTATGCAATATTCATCTCAATTAATTTTCACTATTTTGCTCAAGGATTAGCAAAATGCTAGTTGGAGGTGTGATCGAGCTGAGTTATTGCATATTTTAATGCTTTTAAAACCAATATATCTTAATTCATTCATTACTTTATCATTGGTTTTATATGAAAAAATGATTAAGATGTATGAATCTAAGTAGTGATTTTAATTGATCAAAAGGATGAATTTCTGCTTAATTTTATCAACTGTTCATTAATGTGGAGTTTAGTCCACATCCCTTGAGTGGAGGCTTTTGGCCGCTCGAGCGAATTCAGACAGATTCAAACGCTCGACTGCCGCTCGACAGTGAGCTCGAGCGAGTTGCGAGAAAGGAGATCACTCGAACGGAGGCATTTGGCCGCTCGAGCGAAATCAGGCAGAGTTGAACACTCTATGTTTGCTCGACACTCCGCTCGAGCGAACTCAGGCAAAGTTGAACGCTCGATGTCCGCTCCACACTCCACTCGAGCGGACATCATATTTTACAGATCTAAAGGTATTCCACCGTTATGGTATATATATGAGATTTAACATCTTATGCCCAACTTTTGACCTGGAAAACATTGTTTGATTACAAGCAACACTTAGAATTTATTTTTTTTTTGATTTTCACTCAGATCTGGAGAGGGGGACTCGCACGAGCAATCATTCACGCAGCAACACAAATTCTTCTGGAGCATTCGCTCACACGGCAGCATATTGAAGAGCTACTTGAGGGGTCCAATTGCTACTGCATCCCAGCCTCCTCCACCGATTCAATTCTTCATCTCAATTCAATTGGCTTGATCTTTTCATTACCTACTTGTTATTTAATTTCAGTTTTAAGTTTATGGAATATTTTTGAGATTTTTGGCTTAGAAGTTTGAGCAATTTATTTGTTATTCATTCAGTTCATGTTATTTATTTTTCTCATTTCGTTAAGCTTTCATTTTAATAGTGATTACAATTGCTATGGATTAATTTTGAGAATTTGTGATTTGAATACAATGATGAACCCTAGAACTTTGATTTTGGGGCTTTTTAATTTTCAATGCATGTTTTGGTCAATTACTTTCTAATCTAGTTTAATTCCTATCTTAATTTTATTAATTTCTTAGTTTAATCTCTTAATCTATTACATTTCAATTCGACACTAAAAAATCTAAAGATATGAATCTAATCCATGACTAGTACCCTTTTTCTTTACTTTTGCACTCTTCCATCCATTGCACATACCAT
>QGSO01001881.1:0-110986 GCA_011037825.1 Carya cathayensis | reverse complement strand
GTTTAAATGGGTGATTTATTTTATCAAATAAAGATTGAAACTTAATTATGCATCAAATTCTAATATTGAATGCAAATTAATTGATGTCAATATTTTATATACATAAAGTTCTATATTTGCCTTTGAAAGAAATACATTTTTTATGTACTGCAGGGCATTTATGAAAATACTAAAAGAGAATGGAACTCACGGCTGGAACTCAAGGGAGCAAGCAGAAAATCAGCACATGCAGAAAGATAGAAATGCAACCCACTCCACCATTCTTCAAAGTTAGGCCACCCACTCCCAAGTTAGGCCACCCACTCCACCATTCTTCAAAGTTTGGCCACCCACTCTTGAGAAATGGTAGGATGCTCTCTCCTATAAATAGGAGAGAGCTCAGAAGAGAAAGGGCATCAAGGCAGTGGAGAACTTAATTATGCAATTCTAACCTTTTATCATCTGACGCCAATTAGAAGAGCTGTGCCCAACGATTCGAAACTCCCAACTCCTGTTCTCCCAATTCGTTTTAGATGATAATGCTGCAACTTAATTAAAAGTGTTGATCTTAGCCCGTACTTTTCATAAATTAAGAAGCTGGAGTACTTTAAATTCTTGAAAAAAGGCAATTATCAGAATTCAGAGCAATATTTTTTACAGAGCCACTTTGATCCTAACACTGATCTTTGATTGACTGTTTATACATGTTTCAGTAGGCCTGCAACCCGACCTGTATTATTCGGGTTTGTGCCTGACCCGACCCGAAACACTCAAAATAAGGCGCCAATCCGATCCGATTCAACCCGATAAAAATAAAGCGGGTCGAACCCGTATGACCCGATCAGGTCTTGCACCGTGGAATAGAAGCCGAACGATGGAAGAGGGGACTTGACAGAAGCGTTCGAGGGCCGTCACTTCGAGGACGAATCCAAGGGACTAGATGATCTGAAGCCATGGAGATCAACTCTCTTCCTTCTTCCTTCTTCCCATTGGGCACCCCCATGGAGATCAGCTCACACAATGCCGGATTCGTGGGCTCCTGGTTTGCCAGCACAATCCCCAATTCCTAGTTCAACAAGCAGATCTCAAAATCCATTAATTGAGGAGAGAGACACAAAGAGAGGAGGAGTTGCCGAGATTTTTTGCGAAAACGACGCAATGGCCCACCAGCACAACGATCGGATCTATCTGCCAAACGAGCGGGGGGTTGGCGCAGTACCATTTAGGGTGGAGTGGTCGAAAGATAAAGTGAACTGGAGGGAGGACTGCATGTAGAGGAGGGTCGAGTGCGACGACCGGAGGGCCAAGACGTGATTGATTGGTGGCTGATCGATCTTCAACCACACGCCGGACCGCAGATTGTACGCGTGCGCTGTCATGGGGTAAGGGTGGCGCGATTCCAAGTGTCAGTAGCAGAAGCTTCTTCTTCTACCTTTAATTCCTGCTGATTGTCTTCTTCCATGGATTAAGAAATGGGGTTTGAGCCTTAGGCCCAATTTATAACTACTCATGAATATCTGGATTTGAGACTTCGGCGGCTAGGGTTTGAGAGCTGAAGATAAGAAGAATGGTTTTATATACGGACGGGTTCAAATCAACGTATAAACCGGTTAACTAGTCGGGTTGCAGATCCGATTATATAATAACCCGTCAAATACGGGTCGGGTCGGATCACATTAAGCGGGTCCATCGGATTTGCGGGTTGTTTGCACAGCCCTATGTTTCAGGACAGCCAAAGCATCCTCTCCTTTCAATTTAAATATTTGCAGGAGAGTACTAATGCTACTTATAATTATAAGTTTCAAGTATACAAGTAATTTTGTCTAAACTCTTTGTAAGATAATAGACCTCACAAAGTGATCTTTTTACGTCTTCTTTCACGAAGAAATTCATGACCCTTTTTATAAAAAGTTTGTAGAAAATTTATATATATTTAGAATTTGTATATATAAATGATTACTCCAAATGAATGCATAACAATCAAATTAAACAGGCTGCAAAAACTTGGTGACTTTTCCTTCTCGGATCTAAAGAGGAAATCGTACAATAGCCCACAATAATTGATGTCGTATCGTTAAAGTCCAAAGAACTCGAAATGAATAATGTTGTCCTATTTTTGACGTACCCTACACGGTGGGTGCATCAGTGTTATATATATTTAATACATGCTGCGAATGTCACAACGTGCAGTGCACGTCATGTAAAAAAATTGTACTGACAAATGAGAAAGTAAACAAAAGGATTCAAATAGATTTAAAAGAGATGAAATAAGTTAAATATTTATAAAACTTAAAATTAGATTTTTAAGAATATTTAGTATCAATTTAAAAGAAAAAAAATAATATAACGTAATTGTTAAGTCAAAACTCATTTCTAACACCTAAAACTTGTCACCGTTTAATTACCAAAACCCTAGCAACTCTCTCTCTTTTCCTTCAGCGTCGGTACTCACTAGTTTTTCCAAACTTGTCACACGCCCCAAGAAATAGAAAGAGAAAATGTGTAATAGGAAGAGTTTGAGAGAAAAAGATACAAAAGAGAGTTTGAGTTTTCTTTTAATTTCTCTGTACGTTGATCATCACTTATTTATATACTTCATCTGATCAAAGGCACTATGACTTTATTACAATTATGAAGCCATATTACCAATAGTTTTTCAATTTGGACTGTTCTCGTGTACCTCGGTATGATTTTCTTTGTGTGTGGATTTTTATTCTATTTTGTTTTTATTTTCTAGTTTGTTGCATTGCCGTGAGATCGTGTGTATATGAGTATGATTTTCTTTCTGTACAAATTCAAGTGTTAATTTTGTAATGGTCTGATAAAATTTTTTCCTCTTCTTTAGATCTATGTGTATATGAATGTTTTGCATGCTGAACTTGCACACATTTAAACAAAAAGTGAATGAATTGAGAAAAAGGAGAATGAATTGAAAGTTGACTGAAAGGTTTGTGTAGAAAAGTGAGAGTAGAAAATAAAGAGAGGAAGAAAAATATGAAACAAAATGAGAGCATTAGTATTGGCTTATCAAAAGGTAATGTATCTTTAAATTTTGATGAATTTACTTAAAATGAACCTGCATTGGATTCATCAAACGGGTATTTGAGAAGTTTTGAGTTACAGTATTTGTTACTCTTCCTTCAAATTTGAAGATCTACTATTCCACCTTCAAATTAATATTTTATTTTAATTTTAATAGTCAATGATTTTATTTTATTTTATTCTAAATTATTTGGAAATTAATTATTTAAGTACTAAATTAAACTATTAATGTCTATATGGTTAGTATAATTACAAAATATAAAGAAAAAAATTAAAAATATAATTATTAAAAAAATAATATTATATTATTATTTTAATAAATCTAATAATTAATCTAATATGTAATTATAGATACGAAGGTTTTAATGAATTTAACGAGTCAAACTCTGAAAACATCCAAAAATCAAGCAGTAGACAAAAAAAGCAGAAGAAAACAAAAGGTAATTTTCTCATAAAACTAGGGGCAAAATAGAAAAAAAAAATAATGGATTAAAATATTCATCCCTCTGTATCAAACAAAACTCAATTATTTTTTATTTAGATTCCAAATTATTATTCAATACGTGGGTCCATTTCCTTATACCGTAGCTGCGGTGTCTGCCATGCATGGAATAGATAGTATGGCACATTATTAAAAAAAAACAAAACAAAAAAAAAGCATGCATGCAAAGAATTCTCTGAAGTGATACCGTGACAGAAAATAATCCCACATTGCTTAATATCAAACGCGTATGATCAGAGATAAATCACAAGACTTCAAATTATTTTTTGATTCATGATCTGATAACATAATATTCCGGTCCCCTAAGTCAATGCATGCAGATATACACATAGTTTGTTTTCTCAAATGAGATAAATTAAGATTAAAGTTAAAAGTTGAATAAAATATTATTAAAATATAATTTTTTAAAATAATTTTTATTTTACAACTTGAAAAGATTAAATTATTTATTTTGTTTTATGTAAAAATATAAAAAATTATAATTAGTTGAGAAGAGATGAAATGAAATAAAAAAATTTATAAAAAATTATAAAAACAAACGAAGGTAAATCTATGTGGCCTTTGTCTCTTTAGCCGTGAGTGATCACTACCTGACTCTGCTGAAGTTCTTTTATCAATTAGCCTAAAGGGCTTGTAATCAGTACTCGCTTTTGTAAACCATAATTGAACACTCATTGGCTTCTGGCCTGTAGAAGTGATATTACCTCACATTAGGCCAGGTTTGGTCAGCCAATACAGATGAGTTTAATGAAAATATCTTATCTATACTGTACAGTAATTTTTTCTTTTCAAATATATTATATTTTATTTTTAAATTTTAAAAATATCTACTTAAATGAATAGTATTAAATAGTGAAAACTATCAATACATAGTGAGTGAACAGTACATGACTAGTACAAAACTAACATGAAGAGTACGTGAATACTTATGAACAGTAAAAACTTACATAAAAATTGCATAAATAATGCACAATTCCTCTCTCTATAAAACAGTAAAATCCACACTTTTTTCAAATCTCAAAAATTAAAAACTATTTCATTTTATCTCACTATCCAAACACATTTTTTTACAAGCTATTTAATCTCATCTTAACTCAAAAATTTCACTACTACTCAAAATATCTTTTTTATCTGAACTACATAACCAAACTGCACCTATTAACTGTAGAAGTTTACTTTTTTCTAAATGCGTTACAACATAACACACTTATTTGGGATATAAATTTTCGTCCCAAAAAGTGTATTCTTGTTCTAAAAGATCATTTTTGTCTTAAAAAATATTTTTTGCATAAAAATTTGTCCAAACTAATACATTACAGGATGAAATTATTTCGTCCCTAAAGTCCATACACATCCAAGTCGCATTCGGACAAAGAAACAAGTTTGCATAGTTTCAATATGAGTAGTGTCGTATAGACTATCATATTTCTCTATATAACGAAGGAAATAGGGTTAAGGAGAGATCTAAGTCGCCAGAAGCCATCCATCAAGAAGCTATAGATCTTCTGGATATTTTTTTTATTTAATCTCATCGGTTATTTCTGGTGAGGATAATGATCATATTTGTTGCACACCGTCTATGTATTAAATCTTTGCTGCTCTTTCTTCTATTCCTACAAATAGTTCTCCGGGGCCTAAAGGTTTTGATGCTACTTTTTTGAAGAGTAGTCGGGAGATTGTGAAAGTGGATGTTTGGAAAGCAATGTCGGAATTTTTTTCTCTCTAAGCAGTTGCCAAGATTCTATTCAGCCTCTTTCATTGTTTTAATTCCGATGGTTGATGCGTCTACAGGCTTTGATAAATTTAGGTCACTGTTTGGTGTTCTATAAAATCTGCTCCAAAATTATTATTAATCAGTTGACAGATTTTCTTCGTAAAATGATCTCTCTTGGGCAATGAGCTTTCATCCCAGGGTGTACATCTTTGAAAATATATTATTCTCAAAGTGGACATGGCTAAAGCATATGATTGGATTGATTGGTCTATCTTGTTGGAGGCCCTTCATAGTTTCAGATTTTCTCCTCAAGTTTATGATTTATTTTGGGTTTGTATTTTGTCTCCTAGGTATTCTATTATGATAAAATGGAACCTCTAAAGATTTTTTTTTTTTTTTGAGGTCGTGGTTTCTGTCAGGGGGATCCTCTTTCTCCCTACCTATTTATTATTCTTCAAGAAGTTCTTTCTAGACTTCTTAGGAATAGTGTTATAGAGAAAATGTTTGGTCAATTTTCTCAAGCTAGAGGTACAATTCAAATCTCTCGTCTTATGTATGCTAATGATGTGGTATTTTTCCAAGATCAATTCAGGAGCTTTTATCTGTCTTTGATAAATATGAGACCTGGTCAAGACAGAGGATCAATAAAGAAAAGATGGCAATGTTCTTTTCTCAAAAAATTCCTCTGGTCGAAAGGGAGATCTTAAGCGATTGACTGGGTACTCGAAGGGTTTTTTTCCTCTCAAATACTTAGGGGTGCCTATTATTTTTGGGAGACTTAAGCGAGTTCATCTTGAGGAGATGGTTAACAAAGTTCTTCATAAAATTAGAGGTTGGAAGATGAAACTTCTCGCTTCGAGAGGTTGTCTAATTCTCCTTAGGCATGTGCTTTCTAACATGGCGTTGGATTTGTTTGTTGTTTTACAGGTCCCTCAATCTATCATCAAAGAGTTACATAGCTTGATGAGTACTTTCTTTTGGGGCGAGGCTAATGGGAGAGGTATGAAAAAATGAGTGGCTTGGTCACACATGTAAACCCTATGGAAGAAGATGGTTTGGGTTTGTGAAACCTAGATGACATGCAAAAGGCCCTCCACATGAGGTTCGCTTGGAATTTAATCCAAAGTAATTAATTCTTATGGGCTTTTTTTTTTAAGATAAATATGTTGGTTCTAAACCATGGTTTCTTATCGATTTGAATAAGAGTACCAAATTTTGGAAAATGATTGTTAAATGTATTCCGTTGGTTCTTAAGATTCTAAGCGGTGTATCAGGGAAGGAAATCTTCTCTTTTGGTATGAGGGATCAGGATCCTTTATTTACTAATATTCCAATTGTGGGTAGCTGTTGGCTTAAAGTCATGGGTTGTAAACTATCTAATTCATGGGATGTGGACTTATTGGTTAGTTTGGTGGGGCATGAAAATGTTAATGATATTCTTGAATCATTAGCAATTTGCAAGGGAGGTTCGAATGTGTTGATATGGACGAAGCATGATAATGGTTGTTTTTCTACTAAATCAACTTGGGATTGCATCTGTATAAGTCCACTATAGATTGGCATTCTTGGATGTGGCATAATTTGCTTCCTTTGAAGGTTTCAGTTTCTATGTGGAAGGCTTGGAACAATGTTTTCAGTGTTGATGATCGCCTTCATCAAGCGAGTGTGCCGATTGTTTCCGGGTGTGATTGATGTTTTGAGGGTAATTATGAGGATCAAAATCATATTTTATTTGAAAGGGAATTTTCTGCTCGGATCTAGTGCTATTACAGTGTTATTTTTTGGCTACTGCTTGGGGGTACTTGGAAAGAGACAGTAACTGCATGGTTTCAACATGCATCTTCTTCTTCTTCTTAGGTTGAGATAATAGTGGGGCTTCTTTGGCATCACAGTTGTGTAGCTCACATGGAAGGTCATCTAGAATCTTTCGGTTTCGTTTGGCAATCCATTCATAATTGGATTCATTCAGCCTGCCATGACATCTATAAGGTTACTAAATGTTCAAGGCATGATACTTAGATTTTACACACTTTGTTTATTCCGTCTTTAGTTATGTCAAGGCGCTGTCCTAATTTGGGGGCCTGGAAAAAACCTTCTCAAGGATGGTTTAAGTTAAATACATATGGTAACAGTTTTGAGAATCCTAGGTCGTCTGGGTTGGGTGGTGTTATCAAAGATGCTCAAGGTAATTTTATTCATGCTTTTGCTTCTCCTCTAAGAGTTGGTTCGAATAATCGTGCGGAGTTATTAGCTCTTCTTTATGATCTTAAAGCTTGTAAAACTCTGGGGATTGGTTTTGTGGAAATTGAACTTGACTATCAAGTGGTGTTGTCATGGTGGAAGCAATGGAGATGTGGGATTTGGTATCAGGAAGGTTTTTGGGAGGAGATTATTGGTGTCATGGATTCAATGGTTTGTTCTGTAAGTCATGTCTTCAGAGAGGGGAATAAAGCTGAAGATTGGCTAGCAAAGTATGGTGTGATGGGTTATCATATGGAGTGGCAAGTGATTAAGGAAGTGCCAAGACTGTTGAGAGGTTTAATCTGCTTCGATAAGCTGTGTCTTCCTTCCTTACGCTGCTGCTAATGTAGCCGGTTTTTTATTTGATGTTTTTATTGCTTTCAGTTTTTGTGGTTTGGTTTTGTATTGTTTTATTTATTTCATGGGCTAACTTTGTTTTACAGGTTCTTTGTGTTTCTTATGCATTCGTTGCAGTTTTTTTCTTTTGGTTATTCTAGACTAGTTTGTATTGAGGTTTTATAGTTTGACTATTTTTACGCCTGGGCTTGGATCTTATTCTATTATTTGTGACTCTCACGTACCCGGTTTATAACTAAGGTTTTCCTCCGTCACAAGTGAGAGTAATTAATAAACTTGAGGTAGTGTCCTCTTCCTAAAAAAGAAAAGAAATAAACTTTGGACAACTATTTCCAATATAATATGGGAGTAGGCATTGCTACCAATGTTTTTAATAATGTATTGTATCGATTGTTACGATTGAAATTTATTATGCCAAAACAATAACCAGCATAGGGGAGGTATGTATTTCATATCGGGTCAAATATTGGTCGTTTTGATGCATTTCGGTCAATACCAGCAAGTTGTTAGTGTACCGGCCATTTTGGTGCATTTATGTCAATACTGGCTGGTTGTGATATTTTTGTAATTAATGTAAAAATCATAGTTTTTTCGTAATTTTCACTCATATTCTAACATCTAAAAATTCTTATATGTGTTTTAACTTTGTAAGACTTACATTATGTTTTTTTGAAATATAATTTATACATATATAATTAATTTATCTATATATAGACAATCCCAAAGCTGTACATTAAAACAGTACCAAGGTACTGAAATATTTCGTTCCAATATTTTAATCGAAACGGTTACCGCAACAGTATTCAAAACTTTGGTAACTACCCCTGTATGACAAGATTTGGACAAAAAGCTTAACAAAAGGCCCACTCAAACTTGTCTGGCTTCTATGTATTATTAATTTATTTCTCAAACTAACAACAGTTTTGTAAAACAGGCAGAAACTGGGTTTGTATACACGCCCCACTAACGTTGCAACACACCATGTCATCATTTATTTTATAAAAAAGAAAAAAAATGGATGAACAGAGGAAGAAGAAGGGAAAACTAGATTTTTCATTTCTCGCAACAACGTTTTTATAAAATAAATGCTGGCATGTAAAATCAAAATAGTAGTTTCCAAGCCTTGAGAGTTGCGATCTCTCAAAAAATGCTTGAAAGTCAAAACCCTCTCAAATATACTATGCAGAAAAGTTGGTTTTTGCATCAATGAGAGTCTAATAACTACAAAACTCATTTGTACAAAATACAATGGAGTTAAGGGGGCATCTATCATGGTTGCCCTTTTCTGCATTCAAAGAGTCTCGCTCCCAAGTTGATCCATCTTCTACAGAGAATATCACCTTTTTGTTTATTAATTTTTGAATTCCATGATTCATTATAAAATTAGGGAAAATAAGCTAAAAATCTTTGTCACCGAGCGAGCCAAATCCAAACAAAGCTCAAGCTACAATTGTTGAATGGAATCTCCATTTGACCCCAGAGAGAGATTTGAGATCTCAAATTTAGAAATACCCACCACTTCAATCATCAAGGAAAGTGAACCCAGATGAGAGCCAGAAAATGAATTATAGTCACCACCAAAACAAAGAAATTTAACAAAACGGGAATTTAAAGGTAGAGTAGGGTAAATGATACTGGGATGTTGAAGCTTTGCATCATTCTCTTTCAATTTTAAAATGTGGTATGATTATTAAATATGTCTATCAAATATGTTTATTTATATATTTTTTTTATTTCTATTTTTTTTATTTTTTCTTAATAGTTAAGAAATAGGGGCTTCCGATGGCTGTGTTATGGAGTTGAGTCCTTCGGTGGCAGCCAAGAAATTATGGCCATGGGTTTTTCCAGTGGCAGTAGTTCTTTCCTGTTTTGTCCGTTGCTCTCTAAAGATGGCTCGCCTTCCAATCTGTTGTGTACGCCGCATGCTTGTTGTTAGGAGTCAATTGCAGGACGAGGCAGGAGGTAGAGCGGGCTGGGGTAGTATTCTGTCAGTTGCCCTGTCATGTACGAGTAGCAGGGATAGTGGGGGACAAAGTGGGGAGCATAGTGTTTTTTGGTTATTTGTTTTATTTTCTTTTTTGTTATGTGAATAATTTGAAATAGGCAATTCATTTTCCTCTTTTGGAAGAGAATGGTAGTGAGTCTCTATCCTTCTTTAGAGGATGAGGGTGGAAAATCCCCCTCTTTTGGAGGGTGGGGGTGATTTGTTTTGTTTTCTCATTGACAAGTCGAGATGGACACTTCTATTTTTACAGAGTCTCGGATCTCATAAGGGTTGTGTCATTAGAGAGTTTTAGAAGTTTCTAGACAGTATCCGGCACAATGGAAATTGTGTGCGGGGGGGCCTTATAACAGATGAGTAGTTGGCTTGTAATCGGGATTTGTACTCGGATTTATTGGTCAAAAATGTAACTTCCTTCATTCATGAATTGAATTGAAATCTATTTCAAAAAATGAAGTGACTATTAAAAAATTTAATTTTTTTTATTTTTTTAATATTTAAGGATATTTAAAAAAATACTTTAAAAATTTTTAAAAACTTATTTATACAAATATATATATTTAATAAACAAATTTAGTAATCACCCTAATATTATCCTCTTAGCGAACTATTCAAATTGAATAAAGCTATCGTGCCCGCTGACTACTCATCAATTTAAATTTTATTATTATTTTTTCTTTTATGGTTAAGGAAATAATTTTTAATATATCGATATATCTTTTTATTTTTTAAAAATATTTAAATGTATTAAAATAAATAAATAAAAATAAAATTAGACGGCGCCGTCATTATGACTCAATCAAATTTGTTTAGGGAGGTAGTTGGTGCACCTCACTTTTTTATTTTTTTATTTTTTTTCAAAATTTGTTTTTAAAATTTTTTGAATTTTTTATTTATTACCTATATACCAAATATTTAATAAAAGAAAAAAATTAAAAATATTAAAAAAAATGTGTGGTGGACTTGTCTTTAGAATTTTTCCTGTGTCTTACTTAGCTCATCTCGTTGGTCACGATGATTAATTATCTCTGAGCTCTCTCTCTCCTCTTCGATCCCCTGCTACACCATCCATGGAGATCTCAAAGCCACATGCAGCACTGCTCTCTAGTCCCGGCATGGGCCACCTCATCCCCGTCCTGGAGCTAAGCAAACGCCTCGTGACCCACCACGATTTCACCGTCACAGTCTTCGTCGTCCGTTGCCATACGTCGCAGGCAGAGTCCCAAGTTATCCAGTCTTCCATGAGCCCTAAGCTCTTCGACATCGTCCAACTCCCACCGGTTGACATCTCTCATCTAGTTGATGCCAACGCCACGGTTGTTACACAGATCGCCGTTATGATGCGGGAAGCCCGTCCTGCCATCCGTTCCGCGATATCTTCCATGAATCCCCGCCCGACGGCGCTGATCGTCGACCTTTTTGGAACTGAGTCACTTCCCATAGCTGAGGAACATGGTCTGCTCAAATATGTTTACATCTCTTCGAATGCGTGGTTCCTTTCTTTGACTGTACATGTGCCATTCCTAGACAGAGAGGTGGAAGGAGAGTATGTGGACCAAACAGAGCCGCTGAGAATCCCGGGTTGCAGGGCTGTCCGGCCTGAAGACGTGGTTGACCCAATGCTAGACCGGACCAACCAGCAGTATATTGAATACGTGCGGATGGGGAAAGAGATACCAACGAGTGATGGGGTTTTGTTGAATACATGGGAGGAGCTGCAGCCCCTAACACTTGCAGCGTTTAGAGATGAGACTCTCTTGGGTCGGTTCAGTAAGACTCCGGTTTATCCCATCGGTCCATTAACCAGACCGTTGTCCGGTTCGAGGAACGAGTTGTTCGACTGGCTGGACGAGCAACCGAGCGAGTCGGTGATTTTCGTGTCTTTTGGAAGCGGGGGGTCGCTCTCGTACAAGCAAATGACTGAGCTGGCTTGGGGGTTGGAGCTGAGCCAGCATAGATTTATTTGGGTGGTGCGTCCTCCCACGATAACAGCTGCAGATGACACTTTTTTCACGGCCGGAACTGCGTCGGGTGACGACGACCCATCAACCTACTTGCCGGACGGATTCCTGACACGAACGAAGAACAAGGGGCTTTTGGTCCCCATTTGGGCCCCTCAGGTGGAAGTCTTGAGCCACCCATCTGTGGGTGGTTTCTTATCGCACTGTGGTTGGAACTCGACGCTAGAGAGCGTCGCCAACGGAGTGCCGATGATCGTTTGGCCACTCTATTCGGAGCAGAAGATGAACGCCACGCTGCTGGCAGAGGAGCTCGGGGTAGCCGTGCGTCCGAAGGTGTTGCCGTCGAAGAAAGTGGTTGGGAGGGAAGAGATAGAGAAGATGGTGAGACAGATCATTGAGGACGAAGAAGGGAAGAATGCGACAAGGGCTAGGGTGAAGGAGCTGAAGTACAGTGCAGAGAAAGCTCTGTCTAAGGGTGGTTCGTCTTATAATGCACTTTCTCGGCTGGCACAGCAGATAACAGATTTGCATGCAACCACAGAAAGAGAGGGCTACATGACTTTAGCAATAAAGTCCAACTGATAGTACTCCACCACTTAAATTTGTTGCGTTTCTTTGCCACTTCTTTTGGTTTATACATGCAATGTGTTCTTTCTTTGTAATAATTTCCGAATCACATGATCATATGATATGAGTCCTCTAATTAATTGAGTGGTTTATCCAGGCTTTCTTTATCCTTGTAGTAACTGAGTTTTAATAAGACTCCTTTGCAGAAATGGCTTTCATGATATGAGCCAAGATATGAATTATATCTCTCTGCTGGTCTTTTTGTAGTTTGTGAAGACTATTTGCCATACGGGTTTGTCAAAAAATGTAATGCCCCATACTCGAAAGTTCGGAGAGTTTACTTTCTATCACTTGAAATCACGTCTCAACAATACAATGATAGACTCGTAAGTCTCAATGTCACATAAAACTCATTCGTTCAAAACAAATACTCAAATATAATTAATCTATGACTCCACAAAGTCACAAACGTCGACCTTCTAAAATACCAAGTCAACAAGACAAAATAAATTTACTAGATAACACAATACAATAATTGTAGTACTCAAATAGTCTCGCCCTACTTTCTATTCTTGATCCTAAGTTGAAACATTCAAAATATTTAAAATATTGTAGAGATAAAAAATAAGTTATCAACAACTTAATAAGTAGTGAACATATATCAGTGTGTAAACATGAGCCTATAATATAATGCAGAATGAAACATGGTATCAAAAATATTAGAGTAACAATTCAAAAATATTCATACTCAAAAGTACTTTAGCATAACATAACTGAAACGTCATCATATCATAATAGAATTCCATATTTAACCCTCGTGATAGGGTTGTGCAAACCCCAACGGCCAACCAAGCATAAACAGAACGTGAAATCTTCCATTTATTATTATTTAAGCCCTAAGTGTGTACACAGACGATGAAGAAAACTACTTTATTTCCAAAGTGAGTGCACCAGAAGTAGAAAAGTTGCTACCAACCCAAACAGAGGCCATAGTTTTACACCCGTGGTAAGGTCAAAGCAGAACAGAAACATAATTTCAAACCAAAGTTTTCAAATGTCACATCCTATCATAACAGAGTATTGAACAGATTTAGTGTTAAACCTAAGGTTTCAAGTTTTGTGTAATTATATATTTACACATGGATTTTGATGATAACAAATGAATTCATAGAATAAAGGAGTCTCAAGCTCAAGTTATCTACACAATGGAGTCAAGCACATCAAGAAACCAAGCATGAGCAAGAAGGGAGCAAGTTCACATTAAAGTCATAGAATAATGTTGTAAATCTCTTTAAAATTCGAAATTAGGATTAAGGCTCAAAAATTAATATTTTATCATAAAGCATTAAAATACATTTTCCACATGTGCATGAATATTTTGAAAATTAAATTTGAAAATTTTGAAAGATAATTGATTGTCATCTTTCACATGTGCATGCCATGATTAAAGGGTTGAACTTTGAAAATATTAAAGATGATTGATTGTCATCTTTCACATGTGCATGTTTTATTTGAATATTTTCAAAAGTGATTGATGCTTTTCTTGACTTATGCAAAAGGAAGATGCCTTTGTTTGAAAATTTTGAAAAGTAAAGTGTGCTCCTTTTGTCATATGCAAAAAGTAAAAGATTAGGTTTGAATTTTTTGAAAAGTAAAGTGTGCTCATTTTGTCACATGCAAAAAGTAAAAAGATTAGGTTTGAAATTTTTGAAAAATGAATGATGATGTCTTTGACATGTGAATCTTTTTAAATTTGAATATGAAGTCTCATATGCCTATAAATAGATCATTTGAGAGCTTCACATTCACAACACCAAGAGCATACAACTCTCATTCAAAGCTTTCATTCTCTCTTCTCTAAGCATTGAGCCTTAATCCTTTTTCATTTTGAGAGATATAGGTTGTGCTGTATTGTTCTTATTTCACTCATTGAGGAGTGTTTTCTGATATTCTACCCACTATCAATTCTTGTATCAGTAAAAGGGTGTGTACAACCCTTGTGCGTGTAGAAAGTGTTCTACACAGGGAATCGTTGAATCACCACGTGTAAGGTGATTGCAAGTGTAGAGGGTGTTCTACACGGATCCTTTGTAGCGGTGTTGTTCAAAGGTGTAATAGGTTTTTACCTCCACCTGAAGGAGGTTGAATAGTGAATTCGGGGATCCTCAAGGGGTAGCTTGAGGCGAGGACGTAGGCAGTGGGGCCGAACCTCGTTAACATACTGAGTTTGATTCTCTCTTACCCTTACTCTTTATATTTATTGCTATTTCGTATTTTGTTTATATTTGATATTGTATATTTGATTTATAATTGTTATTTTTTTTAAATACAACTCAATTCACCCCCCCTCTTGTGTTAGTCATCTGGGCAACATTTAGAATCATCTTTTTATAATCATGCAAAGTTTTCAGGTTTCATATTTGTTCTTTTTATTCAATTGAGAACAAAATGCCGAAAATAGATTATGTCTACACCAGTCATGACATAAAATAATTTTCTTTTTTTAGATCGATTTCATAAGTGATGCAAATCAAATAATCGAGGTTGATTCAAGTTTCCTTACATAACAAAATATGCATGTTTTTCAAAAAATCAACCTCCATTCATTTCTTCTTAAGCAAAGTCTAGCATAGGAGCTTTGCTTACCTGGATTTTTTAACTTTTTTTTAATTTCCTCACATAAGTGCCAAACAAATACCAATCATCACCTAAAAATAGGCACTAAACTTGTCTCAATTTCCAATCATAAATTTCTACTTAGGCACATTTTTACAATTAAAACCTAAAATACTAATGACCTATTTTTCAAAATGTCTAAAACCATCATTACCCTAAAATCACATTAACTGTGAAATATCGACGTTAAAACCATAAACCTCGGGTTCAAGAATCCAACTTATGCTTCTTATAAGTGTTCTCGCAATGATCTAACCATTCATAGGCCCCAACTCACATAACTCCTTATGCACCACTAAACCTATAACACCTATAACGCAAGTCCATAACCCATTTAAAATGACATAAACCTAGAACACAATCATAACAGCTGTTAACACCTATTGTCTGACCTGAGCCTACACCGATCTATACAAGTTGCCCGTGACACCAGTAACCTCCAACTTAATTAGGGCTTACATGAAGTGAACTTATGTGAACTGAAGGTAGAGTGCGTGGTGGTGGTTCTCGGTCGCACAAGCCTGGGTAGGCTAGGCACTGGCTAGAGATATAAAATAGGAGAGAGAGAGAGAGAGAGAGAGAGAGAGAGAGAGAGAGAGAGAGAGAGAGAGAGAGAGAGATTTGCGTAGGTAGAGAGAAAGAGACTTACGTAGTTAGAGAGAGATAGAGCTTCTTGCTAAGACATTGATTGCTTCCGTGTGAAGGTCAATGGCGGCATGAACAAAACAAGGTGGCTGGGCACGTTGGGACATGGCAGTGAGTGCAATGAAGCCGACGGTATGTCTTGGTGGTAGGCAGCGTTCAGTTGCTAGATCCTTCTCTGTTTCGGATGCAGTTTCAAGTGGTGCAAGAGAGGCTCATGGTTGAAATGGAGGAACCCTGTTGTAGGGCAACCTCGGTGCATCACGGAGGGGAGAAACAGTAATGTCTAGGCGGAGCTTTGCAGAGTGAGAGAGTAGTTTAGGATGTTCTGTTTTCAGGTTACTAAAATAGGAACATTCGGCTTCTTGTGTGGTGCATGCATGGTTGAACGTGGGGGCAACGGTTTTTACAATTTGGAAGGAGATACCACAAAGGCTAAGGCTATCGTGGGATATACACGCTGGAACATGGTGGCTCGTGGATGTGCCTTGCAACCATAATAACAAAAAACCAAGGAGCTGTTTAAGGTGGTTGATAAAGTGTCAAAAATTACGTGATTAGGATGTTAAATTAAATAAATTGTTTAATTAAAAATAAATTAAACATTTAATTATATAGTAATTTTTAGTATTTAACTAATTAATAAAATTTTAATATTTATACGCTTAAAAAGAGATTTATATTATAACTGATAGGCCACGTCAGATTTAATATTTTAAGTGTATCCTTCTTTACGTTAACACAAATATTTTACTTAACATGTTAGGGGTATTCTTAAAAATATCTAAATATGTACAAAGAACTAGCTGATAGTCTAAACCTGCAGAAAAAGACAGCACGGACAGGGGACTCTTGCTGGAAATGAGAGGCACTCGCATAAGCAGAGGACACAGCAGAGGAAATTACGCATTTTTTTGGTTTTTGGCTTTACTGGGTTTTCAGTTGGCAGGCGGCACTTTTTTCTTTTTGTTTTACATGGGGTAGACCTGAGGGCCAGGGGGTAAATCTGGAGTTTTTCTCGTGTTTTTACGTTTTCACGAGGGTGGGGTCGGGGGGATCTCTCTCTTACACTAGTTTTGGAATTTTTCTTTTTTTTCTTAGCTTTTTAGAGGTGTAGTGTGTAGTGGACGGAAGGCCCTCTCTTTTCATTATTAATTTACTTTTACTTATTTTTAGTTTGAGTAAAGTTAAGTATAATTATTTTTACATATTTTTTACGCACTCCACTGATATAATTAATTGAATTAATTTTTTTTTAATACAAAACTAATCATATCATTAGAGTGCACAAAAAAATATATCAAAATGACTACACATATCATTTTTGTTTTAATTTTAGGTGGGTTCCAAACCAAGGCGGCGGTGTTTCACTTCTTCCTTTTTTTCTTGCTTTCACGTTCGGCTGTTAGTTCTAAGGAACTCTCCCTCAGTTTTAGTTTTTATTATTTTCTAGTTTTCGTTTCAGACTTTGCTTTTGGGCATTTGGATTTATTTTTCTTTGCAGTTTTATCTTCTGCGTCGGCTGGTTTATTTTTTTTTTTCATTTAAGTTGGAAGCTTCCGTTTCATTATTTTTGGGTCCGGTTGGACAGCATTCTTTTAGTTCTTTCTGGTTTCTCGCTGGACGGAGCTCTCTCTCGACTAGTTTCATTTTTATTATTTCCCAGTTTTCTATCTTCGTTTTTAGTGGGTTTGCAGAATATTCATTAGGCCTTTTTTATACTTTTCGATTGGATTTATTTTGCTGGAATGCGACTGTTTCTAGTGAGTGAATGTTTGAGTTCTTTTCATCTTCAATTCCTGCATATTTCTAAAGATCGACCATTTGTTCTGCACTTTAAGATATATATCATTTTGGATATTTTCTCATATTTTATTATGACTCAAACTTAAATTTATTTTTGTTGTTAGAAATATCATCTGTAGCTAATTTCTGAAACTTAGGTTTGGGAATGAGACTTAATTTATTTTGGATTATAGTTTAATGCAATATTTTGTAGTTGAATGTTGATTTCACTAAGTTACTAGTTAGGTTCAAATTGAAAATAGATTGTAGCTCTTGTTCTTGATTTGTTGTTGACGTAAGGCACAACAAAAGTTTGAAATTATCAAGGCTTCTCTCGATTGATTGTAAATGTGTGTTTGGCTAGTAAAGTAGAGAATTTCATAGGAAAATATTGTAAAATTTGAGCATAACTTTTTATCTTCCGTTTATCAATGCTTTGATTGGGTTATTAATCGAGAAAATTATCTAGAATCCGAAATAAAGAGAGTTTCATACCCAACTCAAGTGTTTGTTAATCTTTTTTATTAGAAACTATAATTTCAGCTTTGATTAATTTTTTTTGCGGGAATTAAAATCATACCGTTTTTTCTTACTTCATCTTCAATTTCTTTTTTACATTGCATTTTTTTTTTCATTTCTCATAATTGACATATTTGTTACACAAAAATCTCACAAACGCTTTAATAACCCTTTGTCTCTGTGGAATACGATTCTAGACTTATCCTTGATACAACTTGACACTTCTACACTTAGAAGCACATTCGAGACCGAGTCAGTGGTCATTGTCGAAAAAAGTTGTGTGGATACAGTAATCTGAAAAATAAATGCAACTTTGAGGCGTGTAGAACACTATCTTTAAGATGATAATTGCCCTCACTCGAAAGAGTTTGCTACCAGGTTATAAGCAATTCATTTCAGAAATACAACAAAGTCACCAACTGCTTATAACAATTCTGAAGTCTTTCCTTCAGAGTTTCTCTATAAAATTGTATAAATGACTGAAAAAATGAGAGAATGGAATGGAATAAATTCGTGGGTCTCATCCTCTATTTATAGAGGGTGAAGTGATACCATGTGAAAAATCGCAACTCTTAACTTGTGACTTTTCAACTGGTAGTTATAGTTTAAAGGTCATGTTGTTTCATTTAAAGACCAAAGAACATGTCTAGTCAAGTGGTTGGACACCTCCCTCCCTAAAGAGAGGTCATTGGTTTGAACTACATCTATTCAACATTTTTGTTGAAATTATTTTGAAGCACACCAAGTGGGTCTTCACAAGGGCCGATTTGATCCATGCGTGGTGCCTCTTCGGCCCACCCCAGACATTGTGTCTGTTCAGCCCATACGTGGTACCTCTTCAGCCCAACCGATTCAGCCCATGCGTGGTGTCTCTTTAGCCCAAGCATTATGTCTCTTAAGCCCACATGTTCGGCCCAAGCATTATGCCTATCCAAGTCCAACACTTCACTTATTCCACAAAATAAATGACAGTGCACTTGTGAAGTTTCGAACTCTTACCCTTTCATTTGGAACAACACATCACTACCACTGAACCAATGTATTTCTTTAAAATACTAGTTCATTAAAATATATAATAACCCACATTCAATAAATACACATATTTAATATCACAATCTATAATCAATATAACAATCCCCCACTTAGATTACGATATTAAAGTTTCAGTCAAATACTGATATCGTCATGCATACAAGAAGGTATCTCTCGACTTGAACCTTCAAGTAGTGTAAGTATCTCAAATTCTTAACAAAGTCAATGGTGGCCTAGGCTTAAACCAAGACTCTATACATTAAGAACGGAAATACTACACACATGATTCCATCCAATTTTAGCGAGATAACTCACCAATTATTTGCACTAATACACGTGCTCCATTCTGGCATTCATGAACATTTACAAAAGTAAACCTTAAATTTTTTACTTGAAGTTTTCCCCACCTCTTATGTTCAAATAGGTAAAGTTCCTTTCATGTCTCTGTTACTTCAGACACTAATTTAATTATTGAACTTTATTAAGAGCATAATACTCATCCTACATTTAGCATAACAGTTAGCACTGACCATCCTGGAAGGGTTTCTCACATTAAATTAAATTTCAATGTTATTCCAGCCACTTAACTGTAACTTGTTATTACCCATTAAACCTTAGACTATTTTTTAATAGTGTAAGGTTGGGTTCCTATTACAGGTGACTTTTTAAAAGAAAAGTTTCAAACACATTCCACTAGATGTACTGTTCACCAAATCTCTTGAGAGTCCCTTTGTGAAAGAATCTGCCAAGTTTTTACTTGACCGCACATATATAATAGTGATAATTCCATCACTTATTAATTGTTTGACATATTCATATCTCAAGCTAATATGTCTAGATTTTCCATTATAGACTTTAATATAAGCCCTAGACATAGTAGCTTCACTATCACAATGCAAAGAAATGGCTGACATCGGTTGTGTTCACAACTTTATGTCAAATAACAAATTCCTCAGCCATTCTGCCTCTTTGCCTATTATCGCCAAGGCTACAAATTCAGATTCCATAGTAGAATATGAAATACACGTCTGTTTCTTAGAAACCCATGAGACAGCTCCACTACCATGGGTGAAAACCCAACCAGACGTAGCCTTATTATAACTTGCACTAGTAATCCAACTAGCATCACAATATCCTTCTAGTATAACAGGAAAATTGGTATAATACAGTCCTAATGAACTAGTTCTTTTAAGGTACCCAAGGACTCTACCAATTGCTTTCCAATGCTCCGTACTAGGATTACTTGTATATCTAGAAAGTTTACATACTGCAAAGGAAATATCTGGCCTAGTGCAATGCAAAGCATACATTAAACTACCAATTGCACTAGCATATTCCAACTAAGCAACCGCTCTACCAGCATTCTCAGTTAATTTAAATGAACAGTCATATGGGGTATTTGCTTCTTTAATTCCTAGATGTTGAAATTTAAGAAGCATTTTCTCAATGTAATGAGATTGACATAAAGCATAACCCCACTATGTTTCTTTACTTTGACACCCAAAATAGTGTCAACTTCATTAAGATCCTTCATTTTGAACTTTGAAGATAAATACTTCTTAGTTCAGATATTCCTTCCATATTTGTTCCAAATATAATTAAGTCATCCACATAAAGACATATTATTACACCATAACAATCAGTGAATTTAGAATAAATACATTTATCAGCATTATTATGCCAAAATCCAAGAGATAAAATTACTGAATCAAATTTCTCATGCCATTGTTTTGGTGCTTGCTTTAATCCATACAATGACTTAATTAATTTGCAAACTTTCTTTTCTTGCCAATGCATAACAAATCCTTCTGGTTGTTCCATGTACACCTCTTCATCCAGTTCACTGTTTAGGAAAACAGTTTTAACATCCATTTGGTGTACATATAAGTTATATATTGAAGCCAGTGCCATAAGCACTCTAATGGATGTAAATCTAGCCACTGGGGCCTACGTATCAAAATAATCTATGCCCTCTTTTTGTTTAAAACCTTTGGCTACTAATCTGGCCTTAAAAGTTTGAAGAGGCCCATCCGTATTGTATTTTCTTCTAAATACCCATTTACTAACAATAGGTTTTGATCCAAGAGGCAAGTCAACTAAAACCCAAGTATTGTTTGACAATATTGAGTCCATTTCATCATTTATAGCCTCTTTCCAAAATGCAACATCTCTAGAAGTCATGGCTTCTTTAAATGTTTTTGGATCTTCTTCTATATTTAATAGAATGGGTATTTTATTTAAAACTTCATCTCTATTTCCTTCCAAAAGGAAAACAATGGCCTGAGATGACACAAAATCTGGATCCAAGCTTTTCTCTTTTCTGACTCTTTGACTTCTCCTCAGTTCAGCCAATGTGCCAGGAATTATACAATTCCTTTTTCGACTTAAGTCAAATTCTGGTGTTTGAGTAGGATCTGATACTGCTTTGGAGTCATTATAGAATTTATCTTCAATAAACTCTACATCATTTGATTCTACTATAACGTTAGAATCCAAATCCAAAAGTCTATATGCTTTTGAATTCTCAGCATATCCTACAAAAACACTCTTGATTGCCCTTGGACCTAATTTTGTTCTTTTTGGGTCCAGAACTCTATAAAAGGCTAAACAATCCCATACCCTTAGGTACTCCAGATTTGGTTTCTTGCCTTTCCACAATTCATATGGTGAAACTTTGAATTTCATAGAAGATATTCTATTATGCAAATAACATGCCGTGAGCAATGCTTCACCCCACAAATTAAAAGATAATTTTGCATTCAAGATCATAGCATTTAACATATCAACTAGTGTCCTATTTTTTCTTTCTACTAAACCATTTTGTTGTGGGGTATAGTGTAACAGCCCGCTAAAATTATCAGTTTTGGATTCTTTCCCGACAGCAATCACATCTCTCTCGTCTTAACCCTCTATCTTTAGTTATTTATGTTTAACATAGTTGATTTGGTTGGCTGTAGACTGTGTAGTTAGTGTTTGTGGAGTTCGCTGCGTAGTTGTGAAACGAAGTGTGGTTGTGAAGTGTTAGGCTTGATTTTGTAGTTTTGTGGACTGTGCTGTGAAGTATAGGCGTGAGATGGATGCCGTAGATGTGATACGGCGGGTTGTGTGAAGAGAATACGCGTGTAGCGTATTCTGTGTAATGCAGCGACGCGCCGCGCGACGTGCGCTGTAATGATGTGTGTCGTAGAAGGAAGGGAGTACGCATGTAGTGTACTCCGTGTTGTATGGCGATGCATCGTGTGATGTGCATCGTGTTGATGAGTGTTGTAGCGAAGGAAGTACGCGTAGTGCGTACTCCGTGTCGCGTAGCGATGCACTGTGAGACGTGTATCGCAGTGATGGGTTTTGTAGTGTGGATGGAAGAGAGTTCACGTGAGTGTACTCTGTATTAAGTCGTGAAACACCGGATGGCGTGTCACGAAGGGTTGGATGGCGTAACAGAGAAGTGTAGAGCATGGTGTAGTGTTGGGAAACTGTATGACAGTGTCCCGAAGCAGTGGTGTTATGGATTATAGTCTGGGGTGACTGGTGTCATCTTGTGGTTGACTATGGCTAAGAGTATATGGATTGAGAAAGGAATTGTTTGTTGGTTATTATTGATAATTTTAATGAACTTGTTTTAGTGCAAAGGCTTTATGAAGTCAAATTATCTCTTCTGAGTATAGTGAAACCTCAAGTTGCCGTGGTGTTGCAAGTGCTCATAATATGACAATTGAGTTCAGAAGTGAAAATCTTAAGGACTTGAGTGTTCCTCTTCCAGCTGTTGTGCAGTTCCTCGTGTTTCGCGCCCTTTTCTCATAGAACGCGACGATCGAGGTAAGTTAGCCTCTAACTTACTATCAGTTTATTGTGTATGTGTGATGGGTAAGGGAACTACAATTTATGTATGTATGTTATCGTATATGCCATGCCATGCTATGTCATTATATGTTTATTTGTTACGTATGATTTAATCTCATGAATAATTATCTGTTACACAATCTTTTCTATTATACAATGCTGTATGTTATAAGTATACCATGTTAAGTATGCCATATGATACAAGTATGCCATGAAATGTTTATGATTAAATCATATTGTGTCATTACAAGTATACGTCATGTTAGAAAAAATTATATGATATTAATTAACATCTCATGCATTAAGAAAAATAAGATATGTTATGTTACTGATAATACGTGGGGCCACAACAACTGTGGAGTACGTATTATACTTATGTTATGTTACTTATAATACGTGGGGCCACAACAACTGTGGAGTACGTATTATATTTATGTTACTTATAATGCGTGGGGCCACAACAACTGTGGAGTACGTATTATATTTATGTTATGTTACTTATAATGCGTGGGGCCACAACAACTGTGGAGTACGTATTATATTTATGTTATGTTACTTATAATGCGTGGGGCCACAACAACTGTGGAGTACGTATTATATTTATGTTACTTATAATGCGTGGGGCCACAACAACTGTGGAGTACGTATTATATTTATGTTATGTTACTTATAATGCGTGGGGCCACAACAACTGTGGAGTACGTATTATATTTATGTTATGTTACTTATAATGCGTGGGGCCACAACAACTGTGGAGTACGTATTATATTTATGTTATGTTACTTATAATGCGTGGGGCCACAACAACTGTGGAGTACGTATTATATTTATGTTATGTTACTTATAATGCGTGGGGCCACAACAACTGTGGAGTACGTATTATATTTATGTTATGTTACTTATAATGCGTGGGGCCACAACAACTGTGGAGTACGTATTATATTTATGTTATGTTACTTATAATGCGTGGGGCCACAACAACTGTGGAGTACGTATTATATTTATGTTATGTTACTTATAATGCGTGGGGCCACAACAACTGTGGAGTACGTATTATATTTATGTTACTTATAATGCGTGGGGCCACAACAACTGTGGAGTACGTATTATATTTTATGTTACATGAAGTATGGGGCCACAACAACTGTGGAGCATACACTACATGAGACACAGCAATTGTGACATGTAGAATACGTGGGGCCACAACAACTGTGGAGTACGTATTATATTTTATGTTATGTGTATTCATGGGGCCACAACAACTGTGGAGCATGAAGTATGGGGCCACAACAACTGTGGAGCATACACTACATGAGACACAGCAATTGTGACATGTAGAATACGTGGGGCCACAACAACTGTGGAGTACGTATTATGTTTTATGTTACTTGAATACGTGGGGCCACAACAACTGTGGAGTACGTATTAACGCACGTTATTAATCAAGACAATTGAATAAGATTCCAAGTTTATGTTAAGTCCAGTTTCAGATCAAATACATGATAAGTCAAGTTTTAGATCAAGTCCATGTTATGTTATACTCACGTACATGTTATGTTCAAGTTTATGTTATTTTCAAGTTCTTATTTATGTTATGCAGGTTTACGTTCATGCTATATTTCAAGTCCATGTTATGTTTCACGTTCATGTTATGTTGTTTGTTCATGTTATGTTTTAAGCTTAAGTTCATGCCATGTTAAGTCAAGTTCAGTTCACGCTTAAGTTCTGGTTAAGTCATGCTATATGTCAAGTTATACTATGTTTATGTATGACTATAATTATGCATTTATGCTTTTACTGCCATGCATGCATTTTTAACCTGTGTGTGAGTTTTATGTTAACTTACTGAGATTTGTAATCAAATCTCACTGTGGTAGTCCCAACTACCATTCCCCCCGAATGGTAGATCTTGTTACAGGACCCAAAGGAGAATTGGAATCTGACCAACTGAATACGGTCGACTAGGCCACGGTGCGATGTTGATGATGGTATAGTATTTAACTTAGGTTAATACTTGTACTTTTGGAGTTGTATCTCAAGTATTCTTTTGATCACAACCATTTTAGACTAGTGTGGTGATCACGGCTTTTTAGTATGCCTTTATGTATGAAATATGTTTCAAGTATTTGGGATATTTTTGGTTTGGTGCATAGTTTTGCTAAAGAGAAAAATTTTCCGCTGCGAATATTGCATAATGCTAGATGCTTGTTAGGAACATTGCATCTTATCTGTCATGAACGGGGGCAGGTAACCTTGTGTTGCATGTCTCGACGCTTCAAATGTCCGTTTAATCCCAAGCGGAATTTGGGGGCGTCACATATAGGGTGCACTAGTTTAATGTATTATGCCATTCTCCTTGCAATACAAAGAAAATTCAGTAGGAAAATATTCACCACCTCTGTCACTACGACGTATCTGAATTTTCTTTTCCTTTTGATTTTCAACAACAAACTTATAAGATTTGAATATATTGAAGGCCACATCCTTACTTTTCATTAAGTATACATACATATATCTTGAAAAATCATCAAAAATAATAATAAAATATCTATTGCCTCCTCTAGTTAAAATACCATTTAGTTCACAAATATCATAATGCACAAGTTCTAATAATTGTGTATTTCTATCTGTTTTAGGAAAAGGTTTCTTTGTCATTTTTGCTTGAATGAAAATTTCACATTTAGCACAATGTCCATGATTATAAGGAATTAAACTATGTTTAGACAAACTTTAAAGATTTAAAATTCAAATGTGCTAAACGATTATGCCACAAAGTAAAAGACTCAACAATATAAGCAGAATCAGTACTTATTTTATTAATACTTAGTTTATACATTCCATTACAAGAGTACCCTTTTCCAACAAACAATCCTCCTTTGGAAAGAATTACATTATCAGACTCAATTACGGTCTTGACACCCTTTTTACAAAGCAAATTTGCAGATACAAGATTTTTCTTTATTTCTGGGACATGAAGAACATTGATAAGAATAAGTTTCTTCCCAAAAGTGAACTGAAGTTCCACAGTTCCTTTTCCCACAACTTTTGCAGAGTTGTAATTTCCTATTAGTACTACATGTCCATTTGCCGCATCTACATAATTTTTGAATTGAGATCTCTGATTGCAAAGATGGACAGCAGCGCCTAAATCATACCACCAACAGATGACTCGATTTTTGTAGCCATATTTAACTCTATAATCATGCTAATGTGCATTTTAGAGACCATGGCCACAATTTCTGAAGTCTCATTTTCAATCAGATTTGCACTATTGGGATTGCCATTTTCTTTCTTGTGTTTCTTCTTGTACATGCATTCACGCTTAACGTGCCCCTTCTTTCCGCAATTGTAACACGTTTTTGTTTTCTTTGACTTGTCACCATTGTTGGAATAATCATTATATTTTCTCTTGTTTCCTCCAAAATTACCTTGAAACTTAGAGCCGTTTTGAGAAAATAATTTCTTATCACGAATTCGAGTTTCCTCTTCAATTTTGTAAATGTTTTTGAATTTGCTCTATAGTGAAATCTTCTGTTGTGTGCATAAGTTTTTTTCTATAATTATTCCAACTTGGAGGAAGTTTGGCTATAATAGCCCCAACTTGCAAAGGTTCAGAAACTTCAACATTAAGATTTCGAAGTTTATTCACCAAAACTTGCAATTCATGGACTTGATCCATCAAAGAAGTATTATCATTCATTGTAAACTCAAAATATTTTACAATAAGGAATTTATCCGTACCTTGCTTTTCAGTTCTATACTTAAATTCCAATGCCTCCCAAATCTCTTTTGGTGACTTGATTGATGTAAATAAGTCGTAGAAACGATCAGAAAGTGTATTCAGAATGTGCCCTCTACATACCACTTCATCTTCTTCACACTTCTTGTGTTCCGCCTTGATTTGATTATTATCGTCAGATTTTGGTTCTGGAAGTACCGACAAGTTCGAATCCAAAACATATGAAATCTTTAATGTAGTAAGAATGAACATCAACTTGTCCTTCGAGCGAGTAAAATTCGTTCCATCAAACCTATCTAGTTTGACAAAGTCTTTATTCATCATCTTGAAAGTCGTCTTTTCAGATTCTGATCCCATTGCGATTATCACCATAAAATTGTTGAAAAAAGTTGTATGGATACAGTAATCTGAAAAATAAATGCGACTTTGAGACGTGTAGAACACTATCTTTAAGGTGATAATTTCCCACACTTGAAAGAGTTTGCTACCAGGTTACAAGCAATTCACCTCAGGATACAACAACGTCACCAACTGCAGATAGTAATTCTGAAGTCTTTCCTTCAGAGTTTCTCTACAAAATTGTGTAAATGACTGAAAAAATGAGATAATGGAATGGAATAAATTCGTGGGTCTCATCCTCTATTTATAGAGGGTGAAGTGACACCATGTGAAAAATCACAACTCTTAACTTGTGACTTTTCAACTGGTAGTTATAGTTTAAAGGTCATGTTGTTTCATTTAAAAACCAAAAAGCATGTCTAGTCAAGTGGTTGGACACCTCTCTTCCTAAAGGGAGGTCACTGGTTTAAACTACATCTATTCAACATTTCTGTTGAAATTATTTTGAAGCATACCAAGTGGGTCTTCACAAGGGCCGGTTCGATCCATGCGTGGTGCCTCTTCGGCCCACCCCAGACATTGTGTCTGTTCGGCCCATGCATGGTACCCCTTCGGCCCAACCGGTTCAACCCATGCATGGTGTCTCTTTAGCCCAAGCATTATGTCTCTTTGGCCCAACTTGTTCGGCCCAAGCATTGTGCCTATCCAAGTCCAACACTTCACTTATTCCACAAAATAAATGAAAGTACACTTGTGGAGTTTTGAACTCTTACCCTTTCATTTGAAACAACACATCACTACCACTGAACCAATGCATTTCTTTAAGATAATGGTTCATTGAAATATATACTAACCCACATTCAATAAATTCACATATTTAATATCACAATCTATAATAAATATTACAGTCATGAGGAGAATGAGAGGCTGATAGATGAGAGCTTGGTGGTGCATAAATAATGAGAAGTATGCGATGGCTTCTATGGACGACTGCCTAAGTTAGAGAGTGGTTTCACGTGTAGGGGCTATTTGTTTTGCGGTTCACGCCCTTGGGAGGGAGGGGCAGCTAGGGCTCACGATGTGGCATACATGAAGCATGGGGGCTTGGCTAACATGATAGTGGTGTTGTGCAATGTAACTGATGCTAAGGCATGGAGGTGCTTGGGTCATGGCTTGAATCTATGGTGCAGTGACCCGACATATAACTGGCGACGGCGACCGAGTGATCATGTGAAACAAAGAGAAAGTGAGGCAAAGACTGAGAGAAAGAGACAATGGATTAGATAACTTACTGATGTGGATTTGTGGTCCAACGGTGGGGGGATGGCGGCAACAAGAATCAAAGGAGAAGGCGTAGGAGTGAAGAAAAAAATTTAAATAACGGGATAAGAGGAAGAGAGAGAAGAAGAGTGAGAGATATCTGAAAATGTGATGTAAATGGGAGAGGAAGTATCGTGCAAGGGAGAAAATGAGGGAGAAAAATCTAGGCAAAAGAGGAAACGATCACTGGGGGGAAAACAGAGAAAAATCTAGTGTTACGTATCAAAACAGCATCATTTCATAGGTGGGTTGAGCATCTTCATGAACTTGGGCCTCGTTTGGGCCTGGGTGTTACAAAAGCATAACAAATGCCTATTATTGTTGGCAATTAATGTCGAGAGGCATGCCTCGTGACCCACAACTTGTGCAGAGTTGTATTCAGTATTGAGACTCAATCAGAGGACATCATGAGAGAACTTAAATGGGAGAAAATAATGGATACGGCCAGGACATGGGCAATGGGTTGGTGTCATCACTAAATCCGTTTGATTCGGAGTTCCATAAGACAGTTGCTTTCATTGCAAGGCTTATGGCACATAAAATGGTTAATTTTGAAATAATTAAGGTAAGGTTTTACATTATTGTTAATTGAGATTTAGATTTTTAATTTGTATAAAAATGATACTTAAACTTGAAAAAATTTAAAAATTGACGGTGTGAATGTATTTCAAGGAGGTGAACCGAGGCGAACTAGCACGAAAGTTGGGCCCTCAAAAATTCTCAAATAGAAGGCGATCAAGTTATTTTTATTTAATTTTTATTTCAAAATGAGTTGAATTTTATGTTATTATCTAGTTGGAAAAGGCTAAGGATCCTGCTTGGAGCTAACACTCCAATTTTCTTTTTTTAAGTTTTGTTTTACTTAGTGATTAAGAAAATATTGTTTAATAATATTGTGAATTTTTTTATTATTTTAAAAATATTGAAAAGTGTTAAAAAATTATGTGAAAAAAAAAACAAATAAAAATATTTTGGTTTAGCAGGAGCCCCCAACAATTGGTGTAGACCCACTCTATCTAGTTATATTTTGTGGAAATATAAACAAACATCCCTTAAAAATAACATGATATAATATTATGACATATTCAAAACAGATAGAGGTTACTAGTTACTGAAATGGTAGAATATGAAATAATAATAGTTATCAACATTCCTATTCATAACATTGTCAAAAAAATAATAAAGCATTCCTATTCATAACTGTCATGAGACCACATCCGTTAGCCATCTCTCTCATGAGCCCCTATCTCTCTCTTAAGGTGAGTTAATCTCCTCTTAGTAGTTACCAACCCTCACTTTCAACTTCCAACCATCGTTCCACCTCCAATCACCATCATCGCACTTCCCCAATTCATTCCTCTCTGGACCCCCCTCTCTCATAACCCACTCCCTCCAGCCATAACAACCCAACCTCCAAACATAGAAAACCTCATCTCGCAAGCAAAAGCTCTTTCCTAGAATGAGCTTGTTCTTGAACCAGAATCTGAAACCGCAAAACACTTCTCTAACCTTACTCTCATAGGGAAGTTGGTGTCATCAAAATCCCTTAATAAAAGAACCTTCCATGCAACCAAAAAAGTCGATTGGAGTTTTGTTATTGGCCTCTTGATAGAAGATATTGAAGTTAACACTCTTCTCTTCACCTTCCCAACCCTCTAAGAGAAAGAACGAGTACTGGAAAACAGCCCATGGAATTTTAAGGGCTATCATCACGTTCTCTGTCACTGGCCTCCAAGTCTAAGCATAAATGAGGTTCCTCTGAATTTCTCTGTCTTTTGGATCCAAATACATGGACTGCCTTTGGAGTTGCTAACAAGGCTGAACGCAGTTAAAATTGGTCAGATGCTGGGTAACCTCTTAGAAGTTGATTACATATCCATCTTTGGAGTAGGCTTGAAGAGGTATTTACGTGTTAAATTTGAGATAAATATTTCAAAGCCTCTTCCAGAAGGATTTGACTTAGCACGTCCCAACCGAACTCAAATAAGGATTTTCTTCAAATATGAGCGACTTTCGGAGTTCTATTATATGTGTGGACAACTTGGTCACATTCAATAAAGTTGTCCAAACTACAAAAGTGGAAAGGAGTCCTTGGCATATGGACCATGGATGAGAGCCAACAACACCAACTCCAGAAGAAACAATCCATTTGAAGTTCATCAACAGTACCAAGGAATGGAGCAACCAAGTCATCATCCTCTGATTGGACAAACAGCAGATGAAAACCAGATGGGAAATAGAGGCACGCAGGAGGATAACTATAGAAATAAGGGAAAATGGAAAATGCATTCTAAGAGTGCTATATATATCCAAGGAGATGAGGTAACAACGAAAAGTGTTTTTCCATATTCCATGCAAAATTTCAACTTTCTGTCAAGCCAAATAGAAACAACAATTCCCCTATCTATCCCAAGTATGACACGTGGATTCCCTTCTACGTGGAAAAGCCTGTTAGACCCCTTTAATGAAAATTGTGGTGGCCCTGTTCATTCAAATCCTTTGAGCCTGCAAACACAAAAAATCCCTGATCCATTCAAACATCTAGCCCCAAAAGCTTCACTTCTGTAGGCTAAAGCACCAAGCCCTCATTCAATGTTTAAACCGACGACAGCAAACCAAAAGGCTGATTCCATTCAAATGGATCCAAAAACAAATCACATTTTCCTTAACAAACCAACCAACTTTGTTAGCCCATCTATCTATCAGCAAGTAATATCCCAATTTAAATCGTTGGATAGACCTCACAATCCTTTCAACCCAAAGCCCACACTCTCTCATCTGGTTAGCACATCGGGCCGCTCCTGTCTAACTCTGAAACATGCAAGCCTTGTTCAAACATCTGACTCTAGCCAACCCATATCAATCAAACAAGCCCAATCAGAATATGGCCATTCCCCATTGTCTGAATCAACTTTTTCTTCAATTTTCTATCTAGAATCCATTTCAGAAGTAGCTCCCTTACCAACAACCCCCACCCCTCCAGAACAGAACCAAACAACTACAAAGAAGAGGGTGATTCACCTGAATGAGAGAGATATCCCACCAAAGAAAAGAACACTGAAAGAAAATGATACTCAATTGGACCAGAAGATAACTAAAGAAGATTGTACTTCACTGAAGCTCGACAACTCGAGTGGACTTGAGCAAACCCTTTCGGCAATCAAAACAGCAAGGAAACTTCGAAGAAAGGAGGAAAAGATGACTTCTACCAACAGGAAATTCTCACTATACCACAAGATTAAGAAGAAGAAAGCTTCAAGCACAAGTAATCTCTTCTAGAATCTCTCCAATCCAAATTCACAAGCTAAAGCAATGGTTGAGGCGACAGGGCCTTATTTGCCCCCAAATCATCCATGAAAATCATTTCCTAGAATTGTAGAGGGATCGCCCATCCCTCTGCAAAAATAAGTATTAGGGCACATATTAGGACCTTCCAACCTGATATTGTCTTCTTTTCAGAGACACTTTTGAATGTTGTAAATACCCCTACTATTGTTAATAGTTTAGGTTTTGACTTGTATATATGTAGGCCCTCTCAAGGGAAGAAATGAGGTCTTTGGGTCATGTGGAGACCTATTTTCGATGTAGAACCAATCCATGTTTCTTGTAATATAATGACTCTTTTGGTGTACTCTAATCCCCCACATAAATGTTGGATGCTTAATTTGATTTACTCTCCTGCCCAACATCTTGAGAAAAATCACTTCTGGACAATACTTACTGATATTACACTTGCTTTTCCTGGACCTATCATGAGCTTAGGTGATTTCAATACCATTCTGAACCAATCTGAAAAATCAGGAGGAAGGCCTTTTGCATCCTCTTCTTATCCTACTGGTCTTCAACTCTATATGGATGCTAATGGTATGGCTGATCTAGGTTATAATGGTCTCAAATTTACCTGGACAAACAAAAGAAATGACAATGGTAGAATCAAAGAGTGCCTTGATAGAGTGGTTGTCCATCCTCAATGGACCTCTCTTTTCTCGGATGCTAAAGTTTCTCATCTTCTCATTCCCTCATCTGATCATTCCCCTCTCATCATTAATCTTTTTGGTAGAGATAGATCTCCCAAGCCTTTCAAATTTGAGGAATTCTGGGCTAGAGATCCTTCCTGCTATAAGGTCATAAAAGAGGCTTGGAGTCAAGAGATACTTGGAAACCCTTCTTTTGTTTTAGCAAAGAAATTAAAAGCAATAAAAAATTCTCTCAAATTTTGGAACATCACTCAATTTGGACATATCTAGACTTCCATTAAGTTGCTCACGGACCAATTATCCAAAATTCAATCTCAAGACAACCAATCTTCCTTTGACCATCATGAAGAAATTATTAAAATCTACTTAAATGAACAACTGAAAAGGGAAGAGATTTTATGGAGGCAAAAATCTAGACATCAATGGCTCATTTCTACTGACTTAAACACTAGATTCTTTCATATGTCTACCATTATAAGAAGAAGGAGAAATAATATCTTTTGCCTTAAAAATGCCTCAAATCAATGGGAGTCAAACCCTCTGAATATACAAAATCAATTTCTAAACCATTTTAAACAGGTTTATCAGACTTCCATAACTTCTATAACCCATGGTCTTGAAGACATTGAAGTTCTTTTTCCGAACAAAATCTCCCAATTGGATAATAATTTCCTTTGCAGTATCCTTATAGATGAGGAAATTTTATCTACCTTTAAACAAATCCCTTCTTCAAAAGCACCTGGACCTTATGGTTTTACTGGGATTTTCTTCAACAATTACTAGGACATTGTCAAGGATGATTTTATTCAAGTTGTAAAAAAAATTTTCATTAATGCTCACATTTTGAAAGAGATGAATCAAACACACATAGTGCTTGTTCCAAAAACTGAAGTTCCTAGTAGTGTTCATAATTTCAGGCCTATTAGCCTTACCAATGTTTGCCATAAAGTCATCACAAAAATTCTAGCAAACAAACTCAAAGGAATTATGCCAAAATTCATCTCCCCCATGCAATCTGCATTCCTGCCTGGTAGGAAAATACAAGATAATACCATTCTTGGATAAGAAATCTTCCATTCCTTAAAGAAAAAGAAAGGGAAGCAAGGCTTAATGGCAATAAAAATTGATATGGAGAAAGCCTTCGATTATATAGAATGGAAATTCTTGATGGACATCTTTAAGGTCTTAGGGTTTCAATAGACTTGGATCCATTGGATCCAAGAGTACATTTCTACGATCTCTTACTCTGTTGTCATAAATGGTAAACCTGAAGGGTTCTTCAAACCATCCAAAGGATTGAGGCAAGGAGACCCTCTATCTCCTTTTCTCTTCATTCTGGGTAGTAAAGTCCTCTCATGTCTTATTAACAGAGAATAACTCAAAGGAAACATTGAAGGTATTAGATTAAGCAGTTAAAGACTGTCTATATCCCACCTTTTGTTTGTGGATGATCTTATTATTTTTAGCAAGGCCACTACTATTAATGCCCAAGCTTTCAAATTCTGTTTAGATAATTACTCTACCTGGTCTGGCCAAAAAATTCACATGGGTAAATCATCCATCCAGTTTAGTGAAAACACAAATCCCAATTCTAGTAGGGATATCAGGGGCATTTTCAACTTTAAACTCTCTTCTTCTAGAGCTAAATATCTTGGTTTTCCTCTTAATTCTGGAGACCCCATGAAAATTCATTTTAAGGAGGTTCTGGAAAAAATCCAAATGAAACTTGCTAGTTGGAAAACAAAATTTCTTTCCCAAGCCATTCACACCACTCTCACTAAAATAGTGGCAAATGCTTTTCCTTCCTACACAATGTCATCTTTTTGGATTCCCACTTCTGTGGCAAAAAAAAAAAATAGACCAAGGACTTAAGCGTTTCTGGTGGGGGTTTGATGCAAATAAGACTCACAATTTCACACCAAAAGCCTGGTCTTCCATTTGCAAACCAATGTCAATGGGTGGTCTTAGTATCAGAAAAACTTCAAATTTTAACAAAGCTTTGCTTAGCAAGCTTGGTTGGCATCTCATTAGCAATGAAAAAAGTCTTTGGAAAACAATCGTCTCTGCTAAATACTTGAAGAGAACCAACTGGATTTCAGCCCATTCAAAACCTTCAAACTCTAGATTTTGGAAAGTTCTAATGAAACAGAAACATTTTATGGCCAATAGCTTCTGTTTCCATATCAACAATGGTTCCAATACAGAATCGATGCGCACATTCCATTGCGCAATGGGCACATTCCAACAACATATTTGGAAATATCCCTCTGATAAAAATTCCTCAATGCCTTCTGAATTTTAGTGGGAATGATCCCCTTTCATTTTGATGTACCTCTTGTATGTAAATATTTCTATGTTTTCCTTAAACACTAGTACTTTATTTTAAGTTATTTGGTAATGAAATTTAGCTTTACGAAAGAAATAAAAGAACTGTCATGAAACCGCTTTTAATTAACTACAATAAACAATAGTTATAAACATCATGAAACTAGAAATTACAGGCATCAAACTATTATGTAACTGCCCCTCCCATGTGTCTCACATCTACACATTTTGTGTTCCTTGTCGATCTGATCGAAGATGATGAAGCTAAAAGATAAAATTCAAAATCAATAAGAGAAAGAATTATCTAAAAGAATAATAAAATATAGAATAAATAGGAGTGGAAATAATAAATTGCATACCTCCTGCTATTGTGATTCAAGAACAAGCAATAGCCTAAAAGAAAATCCACTTAAACAAAAAAAAATATTTGAGTAGGAAGAAAATCTTCTGGCCTATACCTTTTGATTGTTGTACTGATGCTGTACACAAGCGCTCTATTTATAGGCTAGACTAAGGGACCCTCTAACATAGTTAAACTTGAACTATTCGTCCCACCAAGGAATAGGATAAGGCTTATCTATTACTAGTTGTTCAAAATAAAACTCTTAACACCCAAGTTTAAATTTAAATTTAAACCTCTTAACACATAAAATCTTATCAAAATTTGATAAACTCATAACACCTAAATCACTACTTGCAAGCAAAATATCATCTACATATAGGACTAAGAAAATGAATTTACTCCCACTGACTTTAAGGTATATGCACTGATCAACAAGGTTCTCAATAAATCCAAATGAGTTAATAACCTTGTGAAACTTTATATGCCACTGGTGGGAGGCCTGTTTAAGTCCATATATGAATTTCTTTAATTTGCAAACTCTCTGACTGTTTTCTTTAAAAGCCTCAGGTTGTAACATATATTACCTCCTCTTTAAGATCTCCATTTAAGAATGCCGTTTTCACATTTATCTGATGTAACTCTAGATCAAAATGAGCTACTAATATCATGAATATTCTAAATGAATCCTTCTTAGAAACCGGAGAGAAGGTTTCATGGTAGTCAATGCCTTCCTTTTGAGTAAATCCTTTAGTTTTAAGTCTGGCTTTACATTGTTCAACATTACCAGAAGCATCTATTTTGGTTTTATAAACTCATTTGCAGTCAATGGTTGCTACTCTATTAGGTAAGTCAACAAGATCACTGACTTGATTTTTAGTCATGGATTTCATCTCATCTTTCATGGCATCATACCAAGATGTGGAATTATCTCCACTCATGACCTCTAAAAAATGAGCTTGGATTTTCCTAAGGTACCACATCAAAGTCAGATTCTTGAAGGTAAACCATATAGTCATTAGAAATTGTTGGTCTCGTTACTCTTGGGGATCTCCTTAATACTACTTCTTCTGTAGTTTGTAAACTAGGAGTAGGTTCTGCTTGAACCTGTTCTTCATGAGTAGACTGTTCTTGAAATGATTGTTGTTCAGAGTAATCAATTTAATCTTCTCGTAGATAATCATTCGTCCTTCATATGAAGGAGTTTTAGTCTGCTCTTATGTTTCCTCAAATTGTAACTTATGAGGATAAGCACTCCTACTAGGTTCAGAATCCTCAAAGAATTTGGCATTTTTGCTCCCAACAATTCTAAGACTATTTGAAGGATAATAAAACTTGAAACCTTTGGAGTTTACTGGATAGCCAATGAAAAAACCACTTACTGTTCTTGGGTCCAATTTCTTTATGTGAGGATTATAAATCCTCACTTCAATAGGACAACCTCATAAGTGTAAATAACTCAAACTTAGTTTTCATCCAGTCTCTAACTCAAAATGTGTCTCAGAGATAGCCTTGGACGGAACTCTATTCAAGATATACACAGTGGTTTTCAAGGCTTCACTCCAGAAGAATAATTGCAGTTCAGAATTACTAATCATACTTCTTACCATGTCCATAAACGTGTGATTCCTCTTTTTAGCTACACCATTTGTTGCGGTGTGTCGTGCATTGTGTATTATGCAATAATGCCCTCTTCTTCTAGGAATTTTGCAAATGGACCCATCATTTGTCCATTTTATGTGTACCTACCATAATACTCACCTCCCCTATCAAATCTTACGATCTTTATTTTATTTTCCTTTTATTTCTCTACTTCAGTTTTATAGGTTTTGAAAGCATCTAGTGCCTCTGCCTTTTCATTTAGAATATAGATATACATATACCTTGTATGGTCATCAATGAATGAGATAAAATATCTCTAACCATTTCGATAGGGAATAGGAAAAGCTCCACATATATTAGTGTGTATGATTTCTAAAATAATCGAACTCCTTGTAGCACCTTTAATAGTCTTGTTGGTCTACTTTCCCTTTATGCAGTCCACACAAGTCCCAAAGTCAGTAAAATCAAGAGTTTGTAAGACTCCATCATTCATCAACCTTTTAATTCTTTCTATGGAGATATGTCCCAATCTCCTATGCCACAACATATATGAGTTCTTATTTATGATACTGCATTTAATACCAACGTCAATATGCAAGGATAAATAAATATTCTTAAAATTGGAATCAAACTCAAATTTAAATAAACCATCAACTTTTATTCCACCACCAATGTAAACATTATTCTTAAAAATGCTGAAAGTATAATTAACAAATCTAAACTCAAAATCAATCTCAATTTTAAAATTTAAACCAAATTTTTGGAAAAATTAGGAATAAAAAAATCCATTTTCAAGACCTAAAACAAAACCAATTTTTAAAAATAATCTAGTGATCCCAACAGCCTCCACTTGTGAACGCATCTTGTTCCTAAATAGGCATATTGTTTACTTGGTTTCGGCTTCCTTGTTTTGAGAAATCCCTACATTGTATTAACAATATGGATTGTAGAACCAAAATCAATCCACCATTGTTTCGGAGAACTTCTACAAAAAATGATTCATGACACACTAAAGATAGGAGATTAATTACCTTTCTTTTTGAGTCATCTCTTAAACTTTTGGCAATCCTTCTTTATATGCCCTTTCTTTTTGTAGAAGAAACAAAAACCCTTATTGACATTTTTCTTAAATGTCACATTGTGCTTATGCAGTTAGGCATCCTTACCTTTCTTAGTCTTTCCATTAAAATGAGTGGCCACATAAACACTTTCAAGCCTCTCATTTTCAATCTCTCCTCTTCTTGAACACACATGGTCAATAATTCATTAATTGACCATTCATCCATATGTGCATTGTAAGAGATTTTGAAAGGACTATATTCAAGAGGGAAAGAATTCAAAATGAAATGTATAAAGAATGACTCAAAGATCTCCATCTTTAGGGACTTAAGTTGAGCTACCATGTCCCTCATTTGCTTAATGTGCTCACACACACCTTTAGTAGTACTATCAAAAGTCTAACTTGATAGTTTCTTCATTAGAATGCTCTCACTGAATGCTTTTGCCTTATCAATTTTAGGGATAGAACCCCTAATGCTCTCATTGATGTGAGATTTCATGAACAACAAACATAAGCGATTAGATTGCTCCCCACCATTCATTTTTAGAAATCTGTGCTAGCATACTTGATTCTGTGAGGGCAAGTGGTTCGTCCACATGGAGCATCTCATCAAGCTCTAAGCACCACAATCTTAGAAGAATATTTTCTTTCTAGCTAGAGAAATTATCATTATTTAGCATCGGAATACAAATAATATCATCAAAAGGTGAAGTGGGAAAAGTTAAAACTGCAATAACTAAGAAACACTTTAATGCTATGAATTTTAACTTTATTTAAATCAATCAATGTCAATTTAACCAATAGTAAATTTTAACCAACTATAGATAGTGGTTCCATCACATAAAAATTTACTAAATATCTAAATAATAAGACTACAATAATTCAATGTTAATGAATAAATTAACATTTCTAAAGATTTTCCCATACATTTGGGCATAGGAAAGTCTACCACCAACACGAAACCATCTGTGTTATTTTAATTAAACCACAAAATAATAACCTCCCTTTGGAACCGAGTCACTAAAATAATGATTTAATTATAACACAGATGCTAATATATCTTTATGAAGTTAAAACTTTATATGATTATCGTTATAAATTATGATGCGTTGGCAACTCTCAAAATACTATGATAATCAACCTTATATGATTATTTTTCAATAAATAAAGATGTATTGGCTACTCCCAAAATATTTCAAATAATCATAACCTCTAGCATCTTACCATAGGAAAAATATATATATTGATCCACCAAAAACAAGCCCAGGAATTTTGTTTTTAAAAGTAATATTTTGTTCTTAAAAATTAGGCTGGTCAAAAATGTTCTGTGTGGATCAATACTTACTGAACATATAGCCCATTCTGAAGGTTGGACTTTATAGAGTGCATTTTACTGTAAAAACAACAGTTAAAACTAAAAGATCTAATAAGGGCAAATCTGTTAAAAGTTGAAGGCCTAATAAGGTCAAGAAAGTTTAAAAGGCTGAAAGGCTTAATAAGTCATTAAAGGCCTAATAAGGCCAAAAATTGTTAGAAGACCAAAACAAACTAAGAGTAAAGGTCTTATCTCAAACTAAGAGTAAAGGCCTTATCTCAATGTTTCCCTTATTTTTTAAAAAACAATGCCTGTTAATGCCTTGATGAATTTTACCGTAGAAATAAATAGTACTACTAAGTAAGTTTCCAGACAGATTCTTCTTTTCCAGACAAAATTTCAAGGTTTCCTGGAAAGATTGGAGAGTCACATTGGTCCCATTTAAATTCCAATCTCCTAGACAAAACTACCTTAGACTATACGTATCCATACTCCCACAACAAAAAGCCATAAAATTTCTCATATCAAACCAAATTGGATCTCACAAAGAAAACACAATAATATTATATTTTCATACTCAAACGAGAAAATACATATATCTCAAAATTTTGAATCAATAGACATGAAGGTGGCTCTGATACCACATGAAAGAATAATAAAATACAAAATAGACAGCATCGAAAATAATAAATTGCATACCTCCTGCCATGGTGATTCAAAAATGAACAAGAGTCTAAAAGAAAACCCACTTAAAGAAAGAAAATATTTGAGTAGGAAGAGGATCTTTTGGTCTATGCCTTTTGATTGTCGTACTAATGGTTTACATAGACCCTCTATTTATAGGCTAGGCTAGGGACCCTCTGACAAAGTTAAACTTGAACTATTCCTCCCATGAAAGAATAGGATAAGGCTTATCCATTACTAATTGTTCAAAATGAAACAACACCCAAGTTTATTTAAACTTCTTAACAAATAAAATCTTATCAAAACTTGATAGGCAAGAGGGTTACTCTAAATAGAATTCTAATACTATAACTACAACAAATAGTGATTTTTGGGACAGAAATTTTTCCCGCAAATACTATTTAGTAACAAATAATTACATTTTCTTACCAAATTCACGTCGTCAGTAAAATTTTGCAGAAATTTTTTATATTTGACCATTTCATTTGTCACGAGTTACAATTTGTGAAAACTAATAAATTTTTCCTGCAAAATTCAAATCATTAGAAAAAGTTTGTAGTTAATTTTTTTTACGGTAACATATGCATCCTTTTGTGACAAAATTGGTTGGTGACAGGAACTCATTACAACAAATAGTAGTTTTTGGAGTAGAAATTTTTCTCGCGAATGCTATTTGGTAACAAATAATTATATTTTGCTACCAAATTCATGTTATCGGTAAATTTTCGCTGCAAATATTTATATTAGACCATCTTATTTATCACGAGTTAAAATTTGTGAAAATTAAATACTTTTTCCTACAAAATTCAAATCATCAAAAAAAATTTGCACATTATCTTTTTTTACAATGACATATGCATCCATTCATGATCAAAATGGCTAGTGACATTAACTTACATTACCCGCAACCAAACTTTTTGTAGGAAATGCTATAATTTTTAGTAATATGGTTTTTTTTCCTTCCTTTTCGCGCCCTAGTTTATCTCACAACTGTTTTCCTTCCTGCAACTATATTTCCAGATTCTTCCCTCAACCTTCCCGATCGAACTACACAGCTTTCCTGCGTCGCCTCTATTCGAAAATCACACATCTCCTTCTCCCTATCTCCCACATGCCTCTTTCCCTTTTCCTTCCTACAAAAAACCCAACATCTCCATTTCCAGCAAGTCCTCAAGGCTTCTGGACAGATCATATACCAACAAGAAGGTAATATCCAAAACCCCAGCCATGATTTTGAAGATTGAGTTCATTTTGCTTAGTTTGTTTGGACAATAATCACAAATTTCTTTTAATTAGATTTATTTGTGCAATAGATTTGTGTGACATTGATCTGGGCTCCTCCTTGTCGAGCTCCTCCATCTAAGACAAGTGCTCGTCGCTGTAAAGGATATTCTCACATGAGGTGAGTTTGTTGCACCTCAAACCTGTCCAAGAATCACACAAGATGATATTTAAATGGTTCAACAATTTGCCTATGTCCACTGGAGCCAAATTTAATATATTTGTATAAGATTACAAACACTCAAATTTTTCTCACGTCCACTCTCTCTATTTTTTCCCACACTTTCACATATTAGAACTCTCATATTTATAGGAGAAGTTCCACTAAACATCTTACTAAATATTAGCCAAAATTGATGGCTAATGGTGAGCTGCAGCAACTATAGTTGATCTTGCAATATATAGGACGATGCAGAGCATGTGATTTTAGAGAGTGTATGTGCATAGCAGCCTTTTAATTTCTGCATATACACTTAAGTGCCTTTTTCAATAGAGGTTCCTCATTTTGAAGATTTGTAGACTTCCAATTTTCTTCCATTGTTCTGAATAAGTGCAAAAAGTCAATCATTGCATAGATATATTAATAATAGTCAAGGATTCATAGAAGCTGGATTTTTTTGAGTTTATTAACACCTATGAAAATAGCCATACTCACACTCATCAATATTTCTGTGAACAAGGAAACACCCACAAAAGGAAATAAGTTTTGAAGCTTTCTTTAAAAAATAACTCTTTCAGAGGATCTATACCATTCTCCAATAATATTTTTAGATTTTTTTTTCTCTTAATTATTGTGTTCCAGATTCAAGACAATCTGTCTATCCCCAAGCCAAGGGGATGTCTCCTCTGTAATCTCAAACCAAAGGAAAATATAGCAGATAGCAAACTATTAAACTGATATGTGGTTGGTTTGTTTGAAAATACAGATGAAAAACAAGTTGAAATCGATTGTCAAATATTGAATTTTCAATTTTGTCCAAATTTTGCTTTAACCGTCAAGAGGGTTGTTCTATTAAAGGCTTTTGATGTTTGAATAAATAAATAAATAAAACATATGTATATTGAATTTTCAAGTTTTTAGACCGTGGAGAAAAAGTCCTCTTCTTGCAAGTACTAAGCTCTATAGCTCACTATCTAGCTTAGCCACCTTCAAGTCTTTGGCAAGCACAAAAGCAACAGCAAACAATGATTTACAAATTCATTGTTACTATCTTTGGCCAAAAGGAAAAAATCTATATTTTTAAGCTCATCATACTAAGAAGCTACTAACTAATCAACAAGTTAACATAATTAGTTGGTTGAGTTTTCAGGTAATGACCAAGTTTATAAGGTTGATTGGCAAACTATTTCCAAAACGAAAAGCAATAAAATTTGACAAAGTTTTGAACTTTTTCATTATGCTAATTTTACAAAGCTGTTTACTTGATGGAGCCACAAGCAATTATTCGCCATTTCCAACTAGTATGGTGTTATGCTTAAATCAAGTACAGATCGATCTCGAGGATCTATTGCATGTTGATGTGTATTATGTAATAAGAAAATCCTTATTAGATAACAAATTGCATTATCCCTCTAAATTAATTGTACTTAATTACTCTGTGCATGATTGCTTCAAATTGCTGTCAACTTTCCCAACAAATAATTGGGGAATGAAGCATTTTGGTGCCATGTATATTAGGGCATTATACATGGAAAAAATTAATGTTGGTAATTAGGAAAGTATTACAGAAAATGCAAATATCTTTATATGTATGTATTTATGTTTGGTGGGGAAGAAAATAATTGAATTGACGGGAATTAGTCCAGAAGTATATGTGAGATCAAGACCTTCTTTTAATATACTTGATTAGAATCCTCTTACAAGTTTATGAAGAAATTAAGGCTTAAGTACTACTTCACTGAGTTTTAGTTGATCTCATCATGCAGACATCATAATTTAATATATATAAACTCTATCAGATCTAATGAAACTCACTCCAATTCTATCATATGTTTGATGTAGAAATAGATAGAACCTGATCTTGCTGTTATTCAATTATTTTGTCATGAGATTGTCTTCTAATCAAAAGTCAACTTACTTTGTGAGATATTTGTCAAAGAGAGCTTCAAAGCTCAAAAAATAAGTATTATTTAATCATCATGAGCCTGTTATATATATGATCCCTAGTTTGCAGAGTTCTAATCCTTTTTTTTTTCCTCCGAATTCTTCCAGAAAAAATAACCTGTATTAATATTGGACCCCTAATTTCTTTTTATAAAAAAAATTAAATAAATAAAAATAATACAGATCTAGCTCTTTGCATTATGTAGGGCTAATTAATTAAGTGGGAGCTTCAAATTAATGTTACAAATTAAGCAATTCTACATGATGAGATTAGATGTGATAGGTAAGCATATATGCAACTATATTGAGGGTAGACTCTGAAAAATGCTTGCAAATTAAACAAAATGGAAACAGTCATCCAACTTATAATTTTGGAACTAATCACAGATTGACAAGATGATCGACAAGAACCATTTTGCTCCCCCACCCCACTCCCACAAAAAATAAAAATTAAAAAAAAAACTTTTATATCTATCGATGAACAGATAAAGAAAACACCCGACCTTGATAGATATAATTAACAAGAAACACGTACGTACGCCTTGATAGATAAGATATAAGCACGTAGAAGACGTCATCCTGCATGTACAAATTAAGAGGCATGAAACATAACGTTGAATTATAAAATGAAGATAAAAGGCGGCCAATAGCTAGCTAGCTACCAACAAAGTCGTCATGAATTGGACCAACAAACCAAGCGTCATCATATATTATATATAGATGACATGATTATAATATATAACAGACGGAGGAAGAGGAAAACTTAAATTTAATACCAGGTACTGTTTTCTCTAATTTGCACAGTGCTTATAGCAGCTTTATAGCAAGTGCTTATAGCTTTGCACGGTGTTTATAGCAACTTTGTTGTGTTGCTCGTTGGACTTAATTCCTATACAATTTTGTGCATCTTTCCCATAGGTCAGGAATATTTAGACCATGTGTGAGTTAGCTGTTAAAAGAAACCAGAACAGAGAGAAATTTCACATTGGGTTGTCGATTTCAAACACAACAAAGAAGTCTAATACTCAAAAGTTGAGTGAGACTCTTAAGTTTCTACAATTGATATAATTGGGTTGGGGATATTAGTGGGTTTGTTTCTTTAGGGACCACATTAGGCTTTGATTGTTTTATTTGCTTAAGAAGTTTAGTTCAATGAGAACTTTTTAGTGGCTTTGCTCCATTGCCTTCAGCCCCATAAATTTTGCATGACTTCCAAATATGAAGTTTCCCCTTTCTACTACAAAAAAATGAAAAAGTGTACATCTATTGAGATTGAAAAAAAAAAACTTCTTTGACATTTGGCCGGCTTTCTTTACTAGAAACTCTTCCAGGCCTCGTGCATTGAATAGCTAAAAGGCCAACACTCATCACAAACAGCATTAGTCTACATGCTGCTTACTATATTTTTTTTAAGCCTGCATTCTTGTTTTCTTGTTCTCATTCGAAAGAAAAAGAGAGATTTTGGGATTGAATTGGGCTTTAAATATTGCTTGGAGGGGCTGATTTCTTATGTGTTTTTTGGGTTCTTAATGAGTTTAGGAGTACCAGCATTGTACGTACTCTACTTTCAATTGTACTCCAATGCCATGTGTGGATCCATTAATTTTAGATTTTTAAAAAATGATTTTAAAGTTCAGGAACACATCACGTGATCATCATTGGACATTGAATATTTGTAGATAATAATAATAACTACTAAGCAATAAATGTGGTCGAGACCTGTGTCTTGGTATTCGAATTTCGTTGCGCTAGTCCTGGTGGTGTTGTCCATTGTGGTAGAACCTGTTATTTTCTTATATTGGAAATTTATACTAGTCTAAGTAGTCTTGAGTGGGTTATTTGCATTTGTCTGTATAAGAGATTTTAATGTTTCCAGGTCATTCTTTGGTTATGTCTGCGACACTTGATCGTGTTACAATGTTGTAATCCTCCTTATGATTATAGAATATATGATATCTTTTCGTTGTTCGTTAGTCTCAAGCACTCCCACTAACTTCCTATCGAATTTATGCACTCCTCTCCTTCCTATAATAATCTAAGTGCCTAGATTACCTTTCAGTACTGTTAAGTGGGCTTGGGATTTACAGTTGACCTCATCATGCGCTCATCTCTTTTCTTTAAATATTTGAAGAAACTAACAACTCACTCACTGCAGATAGATCATCACAAAAACCAAGTTGTATAATAATAGCAGTTGAAGTAAATAAGTTGAGGATATATATGCTAAATTAAATGTTGATCCACGTTGAGCATTATAAATTGGTTGCGAATAGTTTTTTCGTTGTAATAAATTAGTCACAAAAATCCATTTTTCTTGTAGTGACACTCGAGTGAAGAATATCAAAACTGAGAAAAACAATATCAAAATCGCCTTCTGATCCACAATTCTAATCTGTAGCATGATTAGAGATCACGCGGTTGCCGAATGTAACCTACAATTCGTAAAATTAAGCAACAATAATGATGTAAAGTTATTTTTTCAATTCGTTTTAGATGATACTGCAACTTAATTAAAAGTGCTATTTTTTTTTTTTTACATGTCAAATTATTACAACTTATTTGTAGAAGCAAAACTGTAATTGTAGTTTAGTTACGCTGTTCAGATAGATTAGATGAGATATTTTCAATAGTAGTTATATTTTTTAGTTAAGATGAGATTAGATAGTTTATTAAAAAAAATACGTTTGGATAGTGACATGAGATGATATGGTTTTAACTTTTTAGAGATTTGATAAAGAGGTGAGTCTCACCAATCATTGAAAAGTATTTTTAATTATTGAATATAAAATATTATGAATATCTAAAAATAAGTAATATCAATTATTAATTTAAAAACTCATAAATATTTTAATTTTCTCAAAATATATTATTATATTATTATATTATGACCTATTTATTATACTATATTTTATAAAATTTGAAATATATTTTTCTAATTATATATTACAATAAAATAAAATAAAAATTCTAATAGATAATTATATATATTAAAAATGCAATAGTTAATATTGCTTTACTATTGGTTAAAAGATCAGTTAAAAAAATCAGAGTTAAGGTAAGATTTTATTTTCAACCATTTAGACAGACAGATACAATGATAAAGTAAAAAATAAGATAATTTGTATTGAGATTTGTTATTTATAAACTTCATACATTATACACCACATAATTTTTTATTTTTTAATATTTTTATTTTTATTTTTTTAAATAATTAATTTTTTTATTTATTATTTATATATTATCGTAAGAGAAAAAAATTATAAAAATAATGGTGTGCGATGTATGAATAGAATTTTTTATTTGTATCTTATCCCTGTATTCAAACTGAGTCTGACAGTCTTGCGTAAGTCCGCGTAAGTCCTCGAGGAATTAGCCATGATCATGTATAGAAAAAGTAACTGTAGCCCACGTCTCCGGGTTCGAGGCTACGAGCACGAGACACGACTTGACATTAATTGCATGCAGATTATAATGCAGATTACCATATTCTGAAACATTTATTAAAAGAAAAGGCAAAGAATTCTCTGAAGAGATGATACGATAGAAAATAATCCCACCTTGCATGCTTAATACCAAATGCATGTGAGTAGAGCTTAATGACAAGATTTCAAATTATTTTATGATTCACAAGATCATAACATTATCCCCGCCCTTAAGTCAATGTATGCAGATACGTACATGCTTCCAACACCTTTCCCTTTAGATTTTTTTAAGACATACCCGTATCGGTAATCCCTTTAAACTAATACAGACAGATCAGCTTCCGTATTTTTTAATGTAGCCTCTCTGGCTTCTTGCCTGTAGAAGTGACATCGACTCACATTTATCAACTCCAAAGACAGATTAATTTATAATATTTATTAATCAGCTACTCTTTGGAAGATCAACATCATCATAATCAAACACACACGCGCGCGCGTATATAAAAGAGTAATGTTATATACTATATTATTATTTTATTTAAATTTTACTATATATAATGTAGTGCATTTCTTATTATTTAATAATAATAAAATATATCATTTAATAATTATAAATATATCACATCTTACTTAATAAAATATAAATAAAAAGATAATAGTATAAAATCTTCAGAGATTGATCTACCTCTTGGATAACCGACATATCTACAGCTGCAATGATCAATACTGACTAGGGATGACAATATGTTACACGACCTGTTAACCCAACACGAACACGACACGATAATAGCGGGTTAGGGTTTGGTCTTAACTGGTTTGGGTCAAAACGGGTTGACTCGATAAGATACGATTGTTTAAAGGGTTGATAACGGGTCAACCCGTTTTGACACGTTATAACTTATCATGATACGTTAAGGAAGTTAAAGTTACAATTATACTCTTATACTTAAAAGTAAAATTGTTAGAATTTCAATTTCGATATTTTTATTATCTAGATTATAATTTTAGACTTCTAGTTAATTTTATAATTTTTATAGATATTATAATTTTAACATTTATATAAAATTTTGCTAAATTTAATCAGATCAAATGGATTAATTTTAGGCATATTTAATCCATTTACATAAACAATTTGAAATGGGTTGTATTGTATTGTGTTAACCTATTTCGTAATATTTACTAATTGATCAAAATGGATTGACACGACACAATTCATTATATTAATAGATCGTGTTAAGGTTTGAGATTTTGACACAATAAACTTATCAGGTCGAGTTAAGATTAACATATATAATATAATATACATACTTTAATACGATATAAATATGGCTAATTAACCCCGATTTGCTACCCCTAATTATTACTGACATGCTTTTTTGCCAATGACAAATCGCATTATATTATTGATTATATATTATATATATATAACTTGATTTTTCTTACGTGACTTGATTTCTTTGTATTAATTAGAGCGAGCAGGTGGGAACTGGAAGTACAATCGTAATCTGTTTTGTCGAGAACTGCATTTTTGTGCATTATTGACTTTATTAAAATGTTTAAAAAAAAAAAAACTTGCAAAGAATGTGTAATGGCAGTCAACTGCAATGCACACATTTACGTGGTCGTACCATTTCCTAGGGTGACAGGAAATGACGTTAGGTTGTCTTTTCAACGTTTTTTCTTTTTCAATGAAATAAAATTAAAAAAATTAAAAATTAAATAAATTATTATTTAAATATATTTTTTAATAATATTTTAAAAATAATGTTAGGTATGTTTTCTATTTAAAGACTGTAACGTAGGTATAAATAATTTTATTTTTAAAATATTTTTAAATTATTAAAATATTATTTTTAAAATAATATTTTTTTTAATAAAGAGTATATATATATAATTTTTATTTAGAGACTATAAATAAAATTTGTCTTATTTTTATTTTAATATTTAAAAAAATTATATTATTTATTTTATTTTATATAATAATTTAAAAAATTATAATAATTAAATTAGATAGAATGATAATAATTACGAAAGCAAACATAACTCAAGTACAATCTCAGTACCATTTATTGTTTTTTTCAAATGTTCTAAAAGTAATTGCACATACAAATTCATTATTGATGGTTAATTTTAAATATTTAAAAAAAAAATGCACCAAGTGCAGTACTTTTGAATAACATTTGTATGGCAAGCAACCATTTTCCTTCTCTTTTTTTTTTAATTTAACTTTTTTATGTGAAACGAACTTTATTTATCACAAACAGGATATTAAAACTTTGACCAAATATATAAAGTACAAGTTAATTATAACATTAAAAGCTTTTTAATACATAAATATTTTTATGACTAATATGGTCTTGTCTATGCTGTAACTCTTACAGACTAAACATCTAAGAGACAGTATCATTCTGTCTAAAACGGAGTGCACATAATCCTATATTTTATCTAAGACAGAGTAGAGGACACACACTATAGACATAGTCCAAGAGATAATGTATTTCTTGGTTTTCTTTTTTATTTTCTTAAACAAACCCATAACAGAAATTAAAGTTACATAAAAAATAACGAATTACAGTTTAAAAATGTGTAGATCCCGCATTTTCAACCTTGGAGGAAAACAGCCCATTGCTACAACATGAAAACTGAGCATTGCCCATGGGCTCACAGCATCATGGACAGCCTGTAAACCTTCATTTCAAGCAGCAGAGCAGGAAGCATCCATCTCGTGAGCCACAAAACTAATGCCAACCTCCTCCATTAGGCCATCACCCAACCACCGTATCATCTGTGACTTGTAACACCAATAGCAAGAGGCTATCGTTGAATCCACCATTTCAGAACTATCACGTCCAGTCTCACGGCTTACATTTCGTCTTTTATAGCTGCCGCGGCTCCTCTCAACCAAGATCACTTTCAATTCAATCACCACGGACAGCAAACCAGCACTGCCACCTTCACTCACGACAAGGTCACAGCAGCACGACAGACTCTCCCTCCTCCACTGCCTACCCTCCACGCAAACTCATCCACAAGGCCACCATGAAGAGAGAAAGATCGGCAACATCCCTATTTTTTGGTTTCCGAAACAAATGAGTTTGTTCCTCACCTTGAGCCACGTCTTTACAGCCACGGAAACAACCACCCATCGCCTTTAAGCCACCAAGAGTTCAGCCACCGAAGACCCTATTTTCAAGCACCGAAACCATGCTTTGACAAGAAACAAAAACAAAAATGAATGACTAGAAAAGACAAAGACAATAAAACGACAGGAAAATAAAAAGGAAGGGGGAGGGTTTTCGGTTGCAATTCCTAGAAAGAAGTGAGAGCTTTTCTCTCTAGAAATAATTAGGGCAAGCACTCGTACCATTTTCCTTCTCAATAAATATTTCAAAGCTACCTTCTCAATAATCACTTTCATTACATTCACATAGCTAGCTAGCTAGCTATTTGGTACCTATACATTGAGGACTGGTTTGGTTATATAAAACTAAACTATCTCATCTCATCTTATATAATCATTATAATTTTTTAAAATTTTCACAAAAAAATAATAAATAATTCAACATTTTCAAATTTGAAACAAAATTAATATTAAAAAACTATATTATAATAATATTTTTCTCAACTTTTAATAAAACATTTCATTCCATCTGAACTGTATAACTATACAAGGCCTGAAGCAATTATTTTGGTCTCATTTTTTCAATTGGCAGATATATAAATATAACAATACACTTTCAATTCTTTTTATGATTTATATTTAATTATATTTAAAAATAAGAGTATTTTTATTAAATGAGATTATTTTATAAATTATTTTTTAAAAAAAAGTTCCTCATTTAAAATATGATTAAATAAAAATATGTAAAAATTATTGTGTATACCATTTTCCATATATAGATAATAAAATTTACATAGTTTTATCAGTTTAAATTCTTAAAACAATTGTGATTTCACATAATATAAGGAGATTTTGAGTTTGAATAATGACTCTACATTTTACTTAATTAATTAAATATTTCATGTATTATGTTTACTTATTAAATGAGAGTATAGTCTACCTGTGAGAAGTGATAAAAATATAAATTATAAAATTTACCTATTCTCTTCGCTTAAACTTTTAAATCACAGTAATTATTTTCTGCATTCTCTCCTTTTCTTTTGAAATGATTGTTGATCTAAGGGAAAAGTCTATATGCAACCGCAAGACATCCCCTTCGCGGCCTTGGGCCTACCTGGCATAAAGAAAACGTTGCATTCTTTTATACAAAATCCCTCCCTATTCTCTCATCTCTCTCCTTCAATTTTTTGCTCGTTGCTTCGTCGCATCACACCAACCTCGTTGCCTAACCTCATGTCAACCACCGAGAGCTTGCCAACTTTCCAGTAGCCTCCATGTTTCCTTCCTCAATCGCAGGCAAAGCCAATGCCACCATCACGTATGAAAGCTAACACCATGGACCACTATTTGGAGTCAACCATCTATCATTGATCTTCATGCCAACTGCTCCTCCACGGCAAGACAGAACATGACTAATTAACTCTGATTTTACTAGTAAAAAGCAAAGCAACTTTTACGTTAAGTAACTTCTCGGCAAGCTGCCCATCCTCATCTTGATGTACATTCACTGTCGCCCAACTGCTGGACACGGCTAGTGGAGTAAAGAACAATATTTTCTTGTGTATTAACCAAGAAAATCCAAAATCCAAAAAAAAAAAAAAAACCATGGATTTGTTTCATTTGGGTCAATAGTAAAGAGACTAACCCATTGGGGCCGAAATCGCGAGATTGAAGGCAATAGAATTAATGTCTCAGTGAAGGACATTCTGAAATGGGATTCATCAGTTTGTGTGAAAAGAATGCAAAAAAAAAAAAAAAATCCGTGGAGGACAAAATTGCAACAAAAGAAAAAAAAGCCTGGGTTTTTTATTTTCTTGCAGGGATTTTCCTAGGGATGAGGACAATATCTAGGAAGCTTCTTGCGGAGGTCGATAAGTTGGTCCAGGCCTTGGAGTTGGAAGGGACCCGTTTCTTCTGGTGTGGTTTTATTGAATCTTGATACGGTTTGTTAAGTGACTTTAGTAGTGTTTTCAGTCTTGAGAGTATTTCAGGAGCTTTTAGTTCAAGGTTCTAGATACGTAGGCTTCTACTGCAATGTGAACTATGAAGCTCATGAGTTCATCTTCCTCATAGGAACTCATTGCTTAGTTTGTGCTCATTTTATGCATCAGATTTCCAAAACCATCGAATGGCTGGAAGATTAATTTATTTATTAAAAAAATCTCTATCAATCAATATCCCAAGAACTAAAACAATACATTTCTATAATAAAAATAAAGATACTTAAACTAAACATAAAAAGACGTAATACTTTTCATTGAAGTGTGCCTAGAAACAAGAAATCCATTAAAGAAGAACAAAAGACTAGCTACTGCGAAATCTATCAAAGAAGACCCACAAACAAGAAAATGATCGTATATGTACCCAGAAGAAATTCCCAGATAAATGCTAATTGCCAGTAATGCCGATGAAGACCCAAAAGATACTGAAAAGAAATGCAGACTAAATTTCTCACCCACCCTGTTGCGACTCAGAGCAATGGATACGTGATGACGGCAACCTCAACAATTGGACAGCGACAGCGACGGAAGAAGGCACGTTAGCGACAGCGTTTAATTTCTCTGTTTTTCACGATTTCTCTCTGCAATGTTTCATCAAAATAATTTTCTTCCTCCCCTAATTTATTTTTGTTTTAAGTTTTTTTTTAATAATAATATTATCGACTGACTAGTAACTACCACGGAACATGGGACGGTTGTCCCTGGCAGCTCGGTGATCTAATATAGTTCTCGTTCTTTTCACATTAACGTTATCATTGATTTTGGTGTATGGCATGCACGTACGTTTATTTCTACATTTTCAGTCGCTTCATTGCCTAATATATCAAACGGTACGTATGATTACAGGCACTTGATTTCAAATTATTTTATTATCCATGATGATGGCTGAAAGGATTTGAAGCCTGTGATTTTCTCCACTTTGGAAAGAGTTTTGCTACATATAAGCACAGTTGCATACTAATCTGTGTATCAATACTGATTTATTCATACTTAAAATTTAAATTAACACTGTTTTTAATAAAATCTACTTTTTGACCAATCACATCACATTAATATACAGATTAATACATAATTATACTTATAACTATATTTTTCCCCTGGTGCGTGCTCTTGCATTTCTTATATAATGATTGGTGCAAAGGGTTACAACTTCAAGAAGCGTCGGTTATTTCTTTTTAAAGATGAGTTGAATTGAAATAAATTGATTATATTTAAAAGTTAAATAAAATATTATTAAAATATATTAAATTATTTTATATTAAAATAATTATTAAAATATATTATTTTTATATTAGAATTTAAAAATATTAAATTATTTATTTTATTTTATATAAAAATTTAAAAAATATAATAATTAAATGATATAAAATTCTTTATAAAAGTGTACAAGGAAAATTTACAAGCTACAATTTAGACACAAATTAATGGTGTAACATGCTGTGACAGAGTCTAGAAAGGAGGCTCGTAGGTTGACTTTGCTTGTAGGAGTGGTTTAGGATGTGTTTGGAATTTAGATTTAACTGAGATCAATTCAGTTTAGTCTAATTTTAAACTAAATCTAACATCTAAATATTCAACTCTTAAATTATTAAATTTATCTCAATTCAAAATATCTTTACATGTGAGACTTACAATTTTTTTTAACTCAACATCTCTTTACACATGAGATTTATAATATTTTTTAACTTCTCATAAATATATCTAAACTCATCTTAATATCCAAACACATCTAAACTGATCATCTTAAGTGAATACCATAAAACTCACTCTATTATCTCAACTAATTACTATTTATAAAGAGTTCAACTCATCTCAACTCATCTCAACTCAACTCAAATCAACATCCAAGCAGGGTTAATAAGTTTAGGAAAAATCTAGTTGCAAGTACAACTACGTACTAATACATGTATCAATCTACTGTGATTAGTCAAAAAGTAGATTTTATTTAAAACATTGCTAATTTAAATTTTGAATATTAAGGAATCAGCATTGATATATAGATTAGTACGCGACTTTGTTTGTACGTAGCAAAACTCATAGTTTTATCCTTAACAATGGCATAATCTGATTTACGAGAAATGTTATAAGAAAGTTTTACACCACACACTTCTATCTAATTAACATGTAATTTATCATTTTGATCCTTCTATTTAAGCACGCATATGTAATCATATTTAAACATTAATATAGAATGAAAAATTACATGTTGATTAGATAAAAAAATATGTGATATAAGACTTTTATATATTATTTATCGTATACAAGTCATACAAATAAACTTCGGAGTTCGGGCAACTATTTCCAAAATAATATGGAAGCAGGCGCAGCTACCCCCCATATGACAAGATCATTTGGACAAACTGTTCGTTCTAATACACTCAAAATTAAGCTGTTCAAATTTGTCTAGGGAAGGCTGTTGGGTACACACTCTCTCTCTCTCTGGCCTCATCTCCTTGGTCATAAGTCCTACATGCAAATATTTTATAATAGAAAATTTTAGAAATTGAAATGGCTGAAAACGATAGGGTAGATTTAGTTTATAGTAAAAAGATCAAGCTTACCATACGATATGCCAAAAATATAAGCTATATTATTTTATAAATTTTATTTTTGTGAAATCTCTTTATGAACTAAACATTTCTTTTTCTCTAATTGTCTTACATAATTATATAAGAATCTTAACTTCAGAAAAAAGATAATAGAGTAATACTAGATTCAGTCACAAATTATACAAGTGTCATGCCCTCTATTTGAAAAAAAAAGTGAAGTTTAGTATTAAAAAATTAATTTTTTTATATAAATTTTATATTTATTATTTTTTTTCAAAAAAAATTACACATTTTATGACTGTAAATATAATTTTTATTTAACAAAATAGAGCAATAATAAAAATGAACCTTTGCATAATTATTTTCGCATCTTTAATTTAAAATTAGTGTATTTTGATAAAATGATATATTTCTATAAATTCTTTTATGAAAGGAAAAATATAATTGCAAGCACAATTGTGTACTAATCTGTACACCAATGTTATGTGATTGGTCAAAAAGTAGATTTTATTGAAAACAGTATTAATTTAAATTTTAAATATGAATAAATCAGTATTAATAAACAGACTAATGCGCAACTGTACTTATATGTAGCAAAACTCTTAAAAGAGAAATGATACTTGTATCGTGAAGTTCACAAGTGCTGCATAATTCTTTTTAAAAAATAATAAATATAAAATTTATATAAAATAATAATAATAATAAATAAAATATTAACTTTTTAAATAATAGAACTCAGAATTTTATCTATCATTCTTCCTTGTAAAAATATTCTAAAACATGATACTTAAAAAGGTCTGGGTAAAAGCCGTGAGTTCGCAAAAAAAATTTCTGAATCACTCGAACTATCTAGCAGTACTGTCAGCCGTAAGGACAGTAGCTCTACTCTATAAATCTTCCGGCTTTAACTCTTCGTAGCTAAAAACTCATTGCACTTATTCTTGTTTTGATTACTTCTCTCTCTCGTCTCTTCGATCCCCTACTACGCCATCCATGGAGATCTCAAAGCCACATGCAGCACTTCTCTCTAGTCCCGGCATGGGCCACCTCATCCCCGTCCTGGAGCTAAGCAAACGCCTCGTGACCCACCACGATTTCACCGTCACAGTCTTCGTCGTCAGTTGCCATATGTCGCAGGCAGAGTCCCAAGTTATCCAGTCTTCCATGAGCCGTAAGCTCTTCGACATCGTCCAACTCCCACCGGTTGACATCTCTCATCTAGTTGATGCCAACGCCACGGTTGTTACACAGATCGCCGTTATGATGCGGGAAGCCCTTCCCGCCATCCGTTCCGCGATATGTTCCATGAATTTCAGCCCGACGGCGCTGATCGTCGACCTTTTTGGAACTGAGTCACTTCCCATAGCTGAGGAACTTGGTCTTCTCAAATATGTTTACGTCCCTTCGAATGCATGGTTCCTTGCTTTGACTGTACATGTGCCATTCTTAGACAGAGAGGTGGAAGGAGAGTATGTTGACCAAACAGAGCCGCTGAGAATCCCGGGTTGCAGGGCTGTCCGGCCTGAAGACGTGGTTGACCCAATGCTGGACCGGACCAACCAGCAGTATTTTGAGTACTTGCGGATAGGGAAAGAGATCCCAACGAGTGACGGGGTTTTGTTGAATATATGGGAGGAGCTGCAGCCCTTAACACTAGCAGCGTTTAGAGATGAGAGTCTCTTGGGTCGGTTCAGTAAGACTCCGGTTTATCCCGTCGGTCCATTAACCAGACCGTTGTCCGGTTCGAGGAGCGAGTTGTTCGACTGGCTCGACAAGCAACCGAGCGAGTCGGTGATTTTCGTGTCGTTTGGAAGCGGGGGAACGCTTTCATACGAGCAAACGACTGAGCTGGCTTGGGGATTGGAGATGAGCCAGCATAGATTTATATGGGTGGTGCGTCCTCCCACGAGAACAGCTGCAGATGACGCTTTTTTCACGGCCGGGACCGCGTCGAGTGGTGACGTCCCATCAACCTACTTACCGGCCGGATTCCTGACACGAACGAAGAACAAGGGACTTTTGGTCCCCATTTGGGCCCCGCAAGTGGAAGTCTTAAGCCACCCATCTGTCGGTGGGTTCTTATCGCACTGTGGTTGGAACTCGACTCTCGAGAGCGTCGCCAACGGAGTGCCGATGATCGTGTGGCCACTCTATTCGGGAGCAGAGGATGAACGCCACGCTGCTGGCGGAGGAGCTCGGGGTAGCCGTGCGTCCGAAGGTGTGGCCGTCGAAGAAAGTGGTGGGAAGGGAAGAGATAGAGGAGACGGTGAGACAGATCATGGAGGACAAAGAAGGGAAGAATGAGAAAAGGGCGAGGGTGAAGGAGCTGAAGTACAGTGCAGAGAAAGCTCTGTCCAAGGGTGGTTCGTCCTATACTGCACTTTCCCGACTGGCACAGCAGATTGAGATTAGCACGCAACGACCGACCGGAACTGAGGGCTATGTGAGTTTAGCCATAAAACCCAACTGAGTTTAGCTATACATGTAATGTTTTCTTTCTTTATCATTTACTGTAATTTAATCACAGTATATCATGATGTGAGTCCTCTAATTAATTGAGTGGTTTATCCAGGCTTTCTGTCTTTATGGTAACTGATTTTTAAAAAGATACTTAAGGCACCTAAATTTGGCGGAGTACACAAAGTAATATACTCCAGAAAGCTCTGCAGAAATGGCTTTGACACGAGCACGGAGCCATATGATATCTCGTCTGTCGATCCTTCTGTAGTTTCTGAAGACTATTTGTCACGGGTTTGTAGTCAAAAGCATCGCGGATGCATATTATTGTTGGCAATTAATGCGGAGAGGTATGACGACTTACAAATCTGCGTCTGATTTTGAAAAATTTTATATCTCATCCAATCATTCTATTTTTGTGGACGTAGCATATTTATTATTATTAAATAATTATTTATTATATATATTATTTTTATTATTTAATAATAATAAATATGTTAAATCTTATTTAATAAAATAAAACATCTTATTTAATAAAATGAAAGTGAAGATAATAATACGACATATAGCATCACTCATCTAAATTTATCCTGTTCACCCACACCTTTCTGCAAATGCCACACATATCCCATAACTTGTACCGAGCTGCATTTAGTATTGAGACTAGATAGGAGGAAAACGTGAGCACTCAATTGTGAGAAAATTATGGAGAGGGCTGGAGGTAGTTGCACTGGAAATATGGAGAGGGCCGGGATATGATCAATGGATTCGTGTCATCACTGAATTCGTTGGTTTTTCGTAACGTATTCGGTGTTCCGCAAGAGAGCTGCTTTTGTTTAATTAGTTTGCATCGAGTCGACTCAAATTTGAAGTTGGATATTCCAGCTACTGTTTAAATTCCGCTCCAATTCGAATAAAACTCGAACATCTTTCTTTGAAGAGTAATGCTACACCAACGTAGACTTTCCATCGAGAATCTCCACGATAAGCCTAATTTTTTTTTCAAATATTTTTTCAAACTTTTTAAAAATTAAAAATATATTAAGTCATTAAAACACACTTCTTTAACTATTAAATATAAAAAATAAAATAAATAAATAAAACAATTCGTGACTTTTAGGTGTGGCTTTTATCTATGGGAATATCCTTTCCATTCTTTGAATTCTCCTCAAGCTTTGATAGCTCGAACTCTTTTCTTTTTTAAATTTTGATTCTTATCTTATAATTAATAAAAAGATTTTTTAATTTTTTAAAAAAAAAAACTCTAACCATTTAACCATTCAACCAAATAATTTTGATTAAAATGTTGTAATGGTATAACTTTTTATAAAAAAAAATAAAAAATAAAAAAAGTAACTTATAATTATAAATTAAAAAAATAATACTTAAGATAAATATAATAAACTAAAATATTTAATATATATAATATTATAAATCAAAAGTCCTATTATTGTACAAATTATCCTATTCACACTTTGAGAACATTATAAATATATTAAATAAGGTAAATTATAAATAATTTAATAATATATAATTTAATAAATCAAATACAACTAACATGTAATAAATATAACACATTCCAAATTTCAAAACGAGTTTATACGAGTCAAATCGAGTTTATATATACGAGTTTTATTTACAAGTTTAAACCAAGTCAAATCAAATTTATACAAATTTTGCTCGTTTATAATTCAAACAAATATTAGTATTTACAAATATACTATTTATTAAATTAACAGTCTGAAATAAGTTTATATGAGGTAAGCTCGAGCTGCTGTGTTCATTTGTTGCAGTCTTACTTTTGTCTCAAGATTTATGGGAGATAAAATGGATAATTGTAAAATCATTACTTGGTTGTTTTACATTTTTAAGACTTTATAAATTTAATTTTTATAAAATCGATACAATAAATTACAAAATTGATAGCGGTAGCCAAAGATGGTGAGAAGGGTAGAATATGAAATACGATAGTTATAGATCTATAGCCATAGCTGTCATGAAACTATTTTTAATTTGAGTTTTGTTACGTAGGAATGAATTGAGTATCAATATTCTTCCTCTCATATTTAAATTTAAATTGAAATCATTTCCATTAAAATCTGATTTTCTAACTAATTATGTCGGATGAATACACATATTAAATAAGTAGAATCACTTGAAATTAAATTTTTCTTTTTAATTAACTCCAATAAAAAATATTTATAAATTACAACATCAAAATAGAAAGTACAGACGACATTCTGCAACTACTTTTAATCATGTCGTACATCGTGTCCCACGTCTACACATTTCATATTCCTTGTCAGTCCAGTCGGAGATGATGAAGCTGAAACGATAAAATTAAAAAAAAAAAATTGATATTTAAGAATCACGGAATGCATAGATATCTCGTACTCTTTTATAAAAAATAAATAAATATAATACTTGTATGAAAAAATTAAATTTTTTAATAATAAACTTTACCATTTTTAAAAGAGAGAACAGGACACTTGGACAACTCATGACTGCCTTTAGAATTTCTCAATTCAAAATCAATAAGAGAAGGAAATAAATCAAAATCCTTACAATAAAATTGAAGTAAAAGAGCATTTTTCAAAATGGATGAAGCAAGAGGCTCAGAGAAGTTCGAGTCTTACAAAAATATCACAATACTGTATCATAACTCATATGGTCTTGGTCTCCTTCAAATTCTTCAAAAATGTCAAATTAGTATCCTACAATGCTAGTAAGGATTCTGTTCCCTTCTTGGTCTTGTAAGAAAGTTGGTTCCCTTGTGAAAGACAAAATGAGCTCCACTCGACATCAACATGTGATCGAGTTCTTCCCACAAGAAAACATACCGACGGATCACCAAGCTTAGAGAATTTTATAAAATTTGAAGGGAAGGCATGTGTTCGACTTGGTGGAAATCCTGTCCCCTTCGCCAATTCTACCATTGAATAACCAAAACATGTCTATGATCACCCATTTTTTTAAGTGACGAACTTCAGTCCATCTGGAATCATCCTCAATGTGTTGCATCCTGCAATATGCCAATCTCCAAATGGCAGAGGTTGGGCATGGATCCTTCCTCCACCTCCTAGTCCTCTAAGTCATCTAATCTCTAAAGAACGAGGGATTGAAGTTGAGGAAGTCCTCTTCTAGAACACATCATCTTTTTCCCCGTAGACATTCCCATAAATGCGTAGAATCTTTAAGTTGGGAATTTTCTCCAAAGTCCGCATTGGGTCTTCCTCAAGACGAGTAGCTTATATGTATAAGGACAACTCATCACAGATTCACAAGAACACGAAGACCCAAACTCAAAATTTGTAGGCATGAGACTTTTTCCTAATTTGTTGAATCCAAACGCTGGATTTTTAACATCACATAGGAAAACATAGACATTGACCAGTGTCTGGAAATTACAAAGATTAGCCAATTGCAACTTCCCACTTAGCAAAACCAAGGTAGATATAGATGCCGCAATTGTTCCATCCTCTCAAACAGATAATTTGGCATCATGAGACCATTACGTAGAGACGACAAATCTGGTATCTCCCACACCCACCCATCGAAATGAACAACTAGCCCTTTACAACTATACTTTTTCAGGTCAGTCCCAATTTTTTTCGAAGGGGTCGTATGAAACTTGCTCGTCCTAGGCATGCACAAAGTATCTTACATATTATATATTTATCAAGTCATATCAGCAAATTAAGGCACTCTGACTCTTAAAAAACCAACAAGAACTTCTCATATACAACAAAGTTTAGACTAAGAATTTTTAAAGATCAATAACACAGTTTGTCAAAAAAAGTACTCGTATTTTTTTTATTAAACAAGCTGAGAAAGCATGGCTCTATGGTTTGCATTTTTAGTGATCTTTCTCAACCCTCTTTTCTTCTTTGCTAACCTTACTACAGAAGCCCCACACACTTACATATCGAACCGACCTCCAGTCTATGAGAGGGGGAGAAATTCTAATAGCCCATCAATTCTAGTACAGGGAGATGCCAACGTGTAAGAGCTGTAGGGTAAATAAATCTACAAGAGAGTTCATGAAATATGAAATAGGTTATAAGGACATCTTTATTAACTGAAGATTATATGTACAACTCTCAACATCGGATCACAAGCACCTTTCAGGCATAATCCTTTAATAATCTTATACATCCTTTAATGATCTTATACAGCTACCTGTAATTTTTCAAACAGTATATAAACCAGTGAAGGGTTAGTCTGCAGGTCGTATGACTTACGTAGCACATTGTGGGGGCAAAACAGGAGAAAAAGGATTGTACATTCCCGGTCCTGAAAGTGCCACTTTCATGATCGTTCAATCGCATTCAAAATGTCTTCACGTGTCTGAAATACAGCCAAGTCTGTCTCAATGTTTAAAAAACTCCAGTTCGCGGCTACAGTTGGCTTTGACAGCCTCCTCCAATTTCTCAGCCTGGTCAAAATCAACCTTGAAAGTTACCATACTGATGCCATCTTTACCAGTATCATAATCTTGCTTGATGTCTTCAACCTGGAAAGGTTGTAACTGTAAACACCAAGCAAGAGATCAGTACACAAACATTAAGTTTAACTTGTCAAAGATAGGATGTCTCCACTTATTCCATATAGGTCCATACAAAGACATCACATACTTAACCTGAAAAAGAAATATACATTTAGCAGATTTTTTTTTTTTTTTTTTTGATAAGTAATATACATTTAGCAGATTTAAGATGCATTGTTCTTATGAACAGCTTATCTGAGGATCGGAGAGATTTTAATGGAATAAACTACTCAATTTAAACATACCAGAAAAAGGCTGAAGTCATAATTTAAAGTACAAAGAAGTGACAAGAGTGTAGAAAGATATCCAATTCAATTACTTACTCTCTGCAAAACAAACTTGAAAGAAAAGTTTGATCATAGTGTTGGGGCATATTAGAGAAGGTAATCTAGTAAAACACCCATTCTAAGAGATTAAGTAAAACAGTCCCTCTTTGGAACGGAAGTTCTGTTCTCATGCATTTAACGGTAACAACTAATAGATAGACACATCAGCAATCCACATAGAAGTCATTTGAGATCACAGGATGGTAAAATTAGAACTAGAGAAATCCATGTGAATTTCCTTCTGAAAACACAAACCCGCTCATCCACTTTACCCACACTGCCGCACCCCTTCAGCCCGTCGCACCTCCAGAGCAAGAGATCCTTTCAGATCGGGGACTACGAAGCCAATTCAGCTTTAATTTAAAAAAAAAAAAACAGAGAGAGAGAAAAGCAGTAGTGGTGGAGCTTTACATCCTTTCCAGAAAACACAGTAGAGAAAAGAAGAAGAAGCAACAGCAGGAGAAATTCATTCTCAGGGATTGGGTGTCATTCGGTGTACACTAGCTTGGTTTTACTTCTGCGCAAACTACCATAAAACCTACCATTCAATATTGAATTTGTTCCCTTTACGCCATCTTTTTTCACCAGAAAATGGGTGAACATGCGAGCGATTAGATAAAGATTCCATCACTTGGGAAGAAAAATAAGAACAGTGAAACCCTTCTATGTTCTCTATTTCAAGCATATAAAATGCACAAATCTTAACCATTTGAGCCAAAATCAAAGCATTAAAAAAATTCAAATATAGAAATAGAGAAACCCAACAGAAAATGAACCAAGAAAAAGTAGACCCAACAAAAAAAAAAAAACATAAGAAATGATAAAAATCCTTCAAAGTCGACTCGTGCAGTACCCAGATCTTCAATGACAACAAACTAAAAACCCCTAAAAATCCTCACAGTAGAAGAAAGGCAAACTAATCAATCATCAACGGCATCCATTTCAAATGGGGGTTTACTTCTACTCAATCATCAACGGCATCCATTAAAAATGTATACTTCCTGGGAGAGAGAGAGGGGGGGGGCTCGACAGGAAAGTGAAAAATTTTTGTCTCTCTGCACGCGGTCACACAGATGCTAATATGTGGTGTCTGTGGCACACCTCCATTGGAGAGCGTTATTTGGTGAAGATCAGTTCAACCAGCTAAAAGTTATTCTCTAAGTAAAATGAGAGGAGATAGACAAAAGAAAACAATCAAAATAATAGAAATTTATTCATTTTTTATTTAATTAAAGAGCAACAGAAATTTATTGGAATATTCTGCTAACAGATACTGGCTGTATGACAATGCATTGACAGGGACCAATAGCAGCCACAAAAGATGCACAAAAACTAATTAATGTGACTTCAGATCACCTGATGGTACAGAATACCCAAAAGATCAAATGGAACCTCCACACCCATTGGGACCTGCAATCATAATCAACCCAATCAAAGATCCCAAAAGAGTTAGTTTACTAGAATAAAATAAAAGTGAAATATAACTAACAAGCATTCTTAATAAAAGTGGATTAGCATGCAGAGGCAATAGTAAGTAATGCACATAATGACAGGAAGAAACCTAATACCTTAGATTTCACAAGACAAGTAGGGGCATTTCTCAAGCATTCTGATGCAACTCCTCCATAAGCCCTGACCAGTCCACCAGTTCCAAGTTTAATTCCTCCGAAATACCTGGAATTTAAGTGATGTGAACAGTACGAGAACTGCAAGAATATACTAACCAACTAAAGCTCATCAGATAACACAGCTAATTGAAAGCAGAGTCCAAGACATGAACTCAATGAAACAAGATGTACTATCAGACAAAAGTAAAAACAATGGGTTTCTTTCTCCTTTCTTTTCTTCTAGTAATTCCAATGGATGCAAAAGCATTTGACACCATTGATATCTATCACTTGTATCACTGCTGTATGGAGGATAATCCCTCTGTCTTACATGGTGTATTTGGCTAAGAGCTTGTTTGGGATTGAGTTTGAAAGTTTAAAAAGTACTTTTAATTGTTTAAAAACTCTTTTAAAGAAAAAATGATATATTTGGTAAATTTATAAAAAGTGCTTTAATCACCAAAAAAAGCTGAAAATCTACTTTTTTAAAAAGCACCAAATTGAAACTTTTATCGAAAAGCTCCCGCAGATAACTGTATATTTTAAAAAAATTAATATAACTAACTTTAAAAGTACTTTAGAGACATGGTTACCAAACAGTAAATGACTTTTTAATAGTAGAACTTGTTATTTAAGTTAAAAGCTATAAGTCCTAAAATTATAAGTTATATTTCTCACCGCAATCCCAAACATGCACTAAGTAAAATGAAATTTAATTAAACCAAGTAGTTAGACATAGCCCAAGTACATAGGAAGTATACAAGAGGGAACACCACAAGCTAGGAACTAGAAAAAGCAACAAGGAAATCATGAAAATTAGCCCCATCTAGAACAATGGCAGAAGCCCAAATGAATGAAGCACGAAAGAAAAAGCCTCTAGTCCCTCCCATTGAGCGTAACTCTACTACCATAACTCATAGGACGGCAGTGAAAAAATTTTACCTGATCACTACTACCATAACTCTATCTATTCCTGAAGAAACAATAGCAGAATGTATTGGCTTGCCAGCTGTACCCGAGGGTTCACCATCATCATTAGACCGATACTGGTCTCCAACCTGAGAAGCAGACAATAACCACATTGGACTTAATTGAGGAAACTGTCACCACAAACAGGACCCCTTATATATGCTTCTCATGATTTATCTCCCAATGGAGTCCAGTCCTCTTTTGCATGGCCGTGAAGGCCTGTATCCAGAAAAATCAGAGTTTGAATGATGTATATGGGTCTGAACAGAGAAATGTTAGATTCAACCACCGTTTAAAGTGGCCATTCAAATATCAAACAAAGGTTAAACTTATTCCTCAATATCTTCTTTTTTTTTTTTTTTGGCACCGAGTGTCTGGGAGCAGCGTCCTGACTAAATCCCAGGGGTGCACAGGCCCTCAGAAATGAGTTCCCGCAAGTGTACCTAAGGTAATTCAAGGGCATTTCCAGTCCAATGCCCTAGAAATTGTTTGCAGCCAAGGGGACTTGAACCTTAGGCCTAGAAGAAGCATAACCCCAAGCCCAAGGCCTTTACCACTTGAGCCAATGAGGTCCCATCTAGTACACAAAGTTTAAACTTATTCCTCAATCTTTAACTTCGAAATGCTCTTGTAGTCATTCTGAGGCCGTTAAGGCTAGCTCTAAGGTTGACTCATTCAGAGCTGAAGCCCTCATTCAAGTGCCACAAGTAGTCATACAGGTTGAATTAGTGATAAAAATATTTTTAAAAAAAAATGTTTCCAAACCACAGGGATGCGAAGCATAAAAGGACCGCCTAATGAATTCTTCCTCCAAAATCACTTTAAGGGGACAAAGTAAATTGAATTTCTTTTTCAGAAGCTAAACCAATTAGGGTCATTGATATAGGAAATTATAAATTAGTGTACCTTATAAGCCCAGCAATTGTGAGTAGCATGGAGATCTCGGACCTAAAAATCAACAAAGAAATTAAGTCATAGAAGCTTTGTTTTTCCAAAAAAAAAAAAACATTTTATAGAACCCTAATTATACCATTCAAAACCACTGTTCCGACCTGACTAAATGTAACATGAAAGTGGAAAATCAAATGCACATATACGACCTAAAAGGGGAAACATGCAAAAAGACGACAGAGCATCACCAGAACTAATGGAACGGATGCAAAGTATGAATTCAGGAAATTTCGAAGGTTCAATGAAAGAATAAAATTATTGCCGAATTCACAACGTTATTTTTAGCTCCAGGGAATTATCCGAAATTCTACATACTGGTGAAAGAGGAAGAGACAATACAGAATGACAGAAGAACCTGGGATAGGAAGGAGAGAGCGGATCGCTCGTCGGAGGTGGGGCCAGCAATGGCGATGAATTTGCTCTTCTTGATTTCTCTCTCGAATGTCACTCTCTCTTTGACAGTCGTGTACGCACCAGCGTTGCCACTGCTGCTGCTGCTGCTGTTTCCAGTAACCATGGCTCTCTTGACTCCGGCGGCGGCGGGAACGAAGAGTGAGGCGGAGATGCGGTGGTGTAGGTTCTGGTAGCGGAGGTAACTTGGTGCCACCGGTGTTATTGCTGTTAGCATTTGCTCCGTAAACGCCACTCTCATAATCCCACCACTTTCAAAGGTTTTCTTGGCAAGTTATCATGCTGTCAAACGCCCCCGGACGCTGTCGTTTTAAGACAGTTTTTATAATATTAAGAAATAAATAAATAATGGGCCCCTCTACTGTTTAGCGTGTAAATTTAAACATGATAGGAGTAGAAAGAAATGATAAAGATGAAGACCCAGAACACAGATCGATGGAGAAAAGAATCGTTGATTGATTTTTTTTTTTTTTTTTTTCCCTTATAGCATAAATAACAATGCTTTCTTTCAACTCAAACCTCAAGAAAACGTTTGAGCTGATCTATCACCACTTACTCTTCTTAATGTTACACCAGAATTTACAACAAAAGGATTACCAAAGCCATATTGCTCCAATTCAGTGTCCCTACAACCACTGCTACAAGACTTTCTACATTGTCTACTAGTGTCGGTATACAAAATCCCTGAGTTTCCATTCCCATCCAAATGCTCCCTCCAGCCATTGCCTCCAGACCCTACCCTCCAAATGTCATTGTCCATTTCTGAATCTCCATCTAAGTTTCCATTGGAGGAAGATGAAACGGGGTCCGATGGAAGCCCATAATGGCTGTACCAATTGGGTCCGACTTCTCCAAATATGTAATCAGACAAGTCTCCCGTGCTCGACGAGTCCTTGATGCTTGCGGTGCTGCAAGAACTTGCATCTGAGCTGCTGAAAAGGGAAGAACTCTCACTGGATGAATCCACTGATGGAATTCTTTGCATTGAATGGAATCTCCAATCCTCTGAATGGAACAATTGATTATAGTGCTTTCCAAGCTTATGCTGTGCTGTCATAGTATTAGACTCTGTTTTGGATGTAGTCAGGCTGGAAGGAACAGCTTCCAAGTTCCTTTTCTTTAACCGTCCCCCAGGAGACACCATATTGTTCCTTATAAAAGCTGGGGCTCTTGGAGAGTGCCTAGTAATAAAAGGCGGTAACGGTAAGAAAAGTATATTACTAAAGAAAGGTTAAAATTCGCAATATGCAGGTTGAGTTACAAGGTAATATACCTAGCATAAAGGAGCATGTACGCCCCTTGCAACAAGACCCTCTCCAATTCCACAGGTTCTACCTACACACAAAAAACGACACCAATCAGCTCTAAAATCAGATGATACAAATCTAGCCTATTATTCTTGATATACAAGTAAAAGAAAACTTCTATTATTTCAGGTACTATAGTATATTCTATTCGGGCAATACATATGTTTCAACTGCTCATCTACAAACACATTACAAAGAATGATTTGCATGATTGTGAACGAAGTATATTTGTATATATTATCGAATAACCAACAGCAACAATGGATTTAGTTAACAGCATAGTATAAGTTTTCCTTTTACATCTAAGATGCAAGAAGTTTTGGTAGTCATATGAAAAGGTCTGATAACTTGTTAAAGTTTCAATAGAACTTGGAAAATCCTGTTTTGCAAGTCAAAAATGAGAGGAAAACTTCAGATTTGGCACCTCATAATTTCAAACCAAGCATGGCCTAACTCAGCAGTGCATTTGTAGACTAAAAAGAAAACAAACTTACTGTGCTATCATCTATCCTGAACCACTCCCCATTGAAATTCTTCACATAACACACGTAGTGACCAGAAAATGCAGCATTCATGATATCCAAGTGAACCACCACTGCATAAAGATTGTACAAAGAAGACTTATCACACACTTCATTCATATACGGGGCCATGTCGAGGACCTCAGGAAATTGAATCGATTTGTTTAACTTCTCAAAGTTACCGGACTGCAAGGGATTGAAACAAATGGCATTAGATTTTTTTTTATAGGTAACAAATGGCATTAAATTTATAAGTGAAAAAGTAAAAATATTGCATCAAAGCAGGTTAATAGTCACGAACTTACCCGAAATCGCTTCAAAACTATTGTCAAAATATTTGGCACCTCCAATATTGTCAACTTCTTTCTTGCCTTCTCATAAGATTTACACCTAGATAAAACAAGAAGAGGTGCGGAATGAGAATTATTGAGAAAATAACCCACGTAATCAGAGCACTTCAACCAGAAAATAGATGAAAGCTAAACAAACTTCAAAAAAATAAACAAAGATGGTTCAAATAAAATGACAACTCTAAGATTCATTGCACACAACTCATTATCCAAAGCTAAAAGTTTGGCAGGAGAATACAGAAACAATAACCAGTGAGTTAGGCTCGTTTGATTGAGTTGTTATTGGTCTCAAGTTTTTTTTTTTTTTTAAATAAGTGATTATTGGTCTCAAGTTCAAACCTTTCTAAGATTTACTCGGAATGCATAGAAAAGATATTAAAAGAATTTCTATGTTACAAAAAACAAAAAAACAAAACAAAACAAAAGAATTAAAAATTAATCACTCCCTCACAAACAATTCTGGTAAAATCTCCATTACCTACATCTAAGTAACATACACAGTGCCCCATCCGAGTTACTAGGCCTTCATAAAAACTCAAACAAAAGTAGCGAACACATCCACACGGTAATGTGTCTATTTTGCACAAAAGTAACTTCCTCGCACCTACACCTTCAAGCCCCACCCAAAGAAGCAACAGAAGGGGAAAAAAAGTGGGGTAGGGAAGGGTACAAAACCACAAATCTAATCTTGGTTTGGGCATGTAGATAAGATGTCCAACAAGGCAATGCAGGATTTCATTGACAAAACAATGAGTACCGAGTATGCATTTGAGTATGATCAGTAAACAAGCTATATTGAGCGGAAGGCAATACCAAATTTTTCATCTTGATAGAAAAAAGAATGTACTTTTTATATATGATACAAATGGGCAAATGAAGCCAACCTGCTGCAATAGTACTTGTTATCTCGGTCCAAAATTTCAGTAGCTGTAAATTGCGCAAGAGCCTCTTCAAGAGTTCCAATGTCCCCATCTATCTCAACGGTGAGATCCATCATTTGCTCACACCGCTCAGATTTGCCAAGACACTTCATGCACTTTATCTGAGAATCCCGGTTATGGTAGTCCATATGCACAAAATTATTGCCACCACCAGATGTACTTTATTAAAGAGAAAACAATTATTAAAGTATCATGAAATAAGGAACAACCTTAGATCGCAGGTAACCCCCGAAAGTCAGGCCTACTAGAGTTGTTTCTTCAGCCACTGGACCCATACTCCCAGCTTCCTTCAGGCAAACAGATTGCATTGTATCAACAGCATACCTGCCATCTTATTAACTGATCATGTGATGCACATTTAAGACAGCAAAAGAGGAAAGTAGATAGAAATATGAAAATTTACAGATCCAACTGGGAAAGTTTTCAGATGGCTCACCTCAAAAATTCATGCGCATCTTCTTCCTTCCCATGACCAAGATTACTTCCAATTTTATGTATTTTGGATAGAATCCCAATGGGAGACAAAGGGGAATAGCCTTCCTTTGCCTTCTGAATTAGACATTCAAACTCACAGATAAAACACCACCCCTTCCTTCGGCCTGGGACAAAAGATGAATATTGTAAAATGTGAGAAAGAAATCAAGCACAAAGGCCAAATAATTAAGCAAGTCATAATCCCACAGGGGAATCACAAAGAGAAACTTGCATGATTTAGAATGAAGCCCATGAAGAAGATATGAAGTAAGAGGTCGAGTAAATGCCAAGCACTGGAGAACAGCATTAGCATAACAGCTGCAGAAATTCCAAGGAGAAGTTCATTACGTTAGCAGAAATATAGAACTATTCCTTCTGTTTTTTAATGATCGAAAAAAAATATATAGAATTAATTTTGACAAGGAAAAACATGCTATTAGACCAGCAGAGAGAGAGAGAGAGAGAGAGAGAGAGAGAGAGAGAGAGAGGGATGTTGCTAGTTCTTACTACACAATACGTGAAGTAGAAAATGATAGCATCAAATTCCAGCAATCAGATGTAACACACTGACCAACAGCAACACAAGCGAAAGAAACCATGCATGGAAATTAAATGATAACTCTTCTTCACAATAGCTTTTGTTTGAGCAAGAAGAAATAATTTTACCTTGATATAGCTGTCATTTAACTGTAAACAGAATATACTTACAACCTACAGCTTTGAGCAAAATTACAATATTTATACATTAGGCTTAAACCCTGTATCAAGGTATGGAAATTAAATGAAAGCTCTTCTTCACAAGAGCTTTCGTTTTAGCAAAAAGAAATAATTTTACCTTAATATAGCTGTCATTTAACTGTAAACAGAATATACTTACAACCTACAGCTTTGAGCAAAATTACAATACTTATTATACAACATTAGGCTTAAACTCTATGCCCAACCTCATAAAAGGACATAATTGTTGTCCACTGCCTCACACCCTTTTTCACTCTAGTTCCAGTAAATAACAGCATGGCTGCTTACAATTCATAGAACTCATTAAATGTCAGTTTATATGCCAATAAATTAGAAGCTGATAGAAATCGGCATCACCTGTTCCCACAATTTGTAAGGCCAAATGGGCATAATTCCACCTTATCATAACAGTAAAGTTGCACAAAAAGTTCGTATGGAAAGACTATCTGTCAAAACAGAAGCAAATTTTGGGGCAAAAATCAATAAAAAATTATCACAATGAAAACAAAGAAGTTACCAAAATAAACTATAAGATTTTGTCAAAAACCTTGCAATTGTGCCTTCCAGCAATATCATTTCCAAGACCTGACAATTTGTGTTTTGACTCTTTTGAGGCCCTAAACTGCTGTACAACTTTCCGCACTGATGTTTTCAAGCCATTACGAATATCTTGTGGCAAGCTTTGGCTGCTACCAACTTTTGCAGGTAAGGTATGACAACCATCAGTCTTTGCAGACTTGGGATGGGAGAAGGCATGACCCGTGGTGGCTGAAGATGGATGATCACTAGAAGCTTTAAAAGACAAAGACCTAACTTCTTTACACTTAAATAATTCAGAATCATCTTCCCCATCATCAGCTACAGAATCTGACACTGAACAGTTCGGGGATGGCAAACACCTAAAATTAGAGGCATCTGCAACTGACTTTCCTGGTAAAGCAGATCCTCTGGTGGGTTGACAATTGCGAGGACTTTTTAGCTTCACATCATTGGTCATAAGTGGCTTGGGTTTAGAAAAATGTGATTTTTCAACCCCTTCATCAATATGACCAGATTTCGTCTTAGTTGACTTGCTTGCACAAGAAATACCATCTATAAAACTTACTGAATTAGGAGACTGTGTGGGAAGAGATGTAGTTAGTTCCATCTCATTAAAGCTAGCGGTTCCACAGGGCATATCAGGGGCATCATCATCAGAAAGAGGTTTCTCTGATCTGTCGATTGTGCCAAACCTGATTCCCTGATTGGAACAAATATCAACAGAGGATTTACTTCCAGCATGAGACAGAGAGAAACAAGCAGATGGTGAGGAACCAGAAGATGCAAAAGCAGTATGTAGTCCTTTCGTATCTGCACAAGGCCAGACAATATTAGCACCATCCATCATCAGTGAAAGTTTAAAAAAAAAGTGCAAATTCCCTCCCATGCTTATTATTACCAAAAATTTCAGACTGCTTTTCCAATCCTGCTTTCCCACCAAAGTCACTTTTATCTTGATATTCCAAGGCACCAAGTTGACGACAACATTCATCTCTATGACCTCGTCTCCAGTGCATAATCTGGCACTTTCCAGAACTACAAACAAAAGATACAACTTTCAAAATCAATCAACATCATCGCACCCCCCCCCAAAAAAAAAAAAACAACAAACAACAAACAACAAAAAAAGAACCATAAAAGAAAGGAAATGACTACCAGTTCATACATCCAAAATCTTTTTTTTTTTTTTTTTTTTTGATAAGTAATATTAAAATTTATTAATGTAAAGAAGGCGTAAGCCAAGTACACTGGGAGTATATATGTGAATACACCGCTTTAAGAGCTAGAAAAAGTTACAAGGAAATCATGGAAGCTTAGACCATTGAACTCTAAAGCCATGGCCCACAAAAACAAAGTCTTCCGTAAAAAACCCCTAAATTCTTCTACAGATCTTTCCTGGTCCTCAAAATGCCTGTTGTTTCTTTCACTCCAAATGCACCATAAGATACAGATGGGGGCCATATTCCATATCGCTGCAATCTGTGCTGTCCCTGAGATTCCTCTCCAACTTGCCAATAACTCAGCAACCCTTTCCGACATAGTCCATGATAACCCCATCCTGCCAAAGAAATGATTCCAAGTGTCCCTAGCAAATTCACAGTGTAGGAGTAAATGATCCACTGTTTCCCCACTCTTTTTGCACATACAGCACCAATCCATCATTATAAGACCGCGCCTTCTTAAATTGTCAATGGTTAGGATCTTCCCAATGGCTGCTGTCCATACAAAGAATGCCCGTCTTAGGAGGTGCTTTATTCCTCCATATGCTCTACCACGGAAAATTAGGCAAATGCGGGGCTGTAAAAGTCTCATAATAAGAACCTACTGAGAATTTCCCTTTCCGAGATGGACACCAAACCAACTTATCTTCAGTTGAAGCATCGGGGGAGATGATATGGAGTAGGTTAAAAAACTCCACCAGCATACTCACTTCCCAGTCGTGAGCCTCCCTAGTGAGATTTATGTTCCACGCTTGAGCATCATGTGTAGTACCCCACAAGTCTACCACCTTCACATCTTTTTCCCTTGCAATGCTGAAAATAGCAGGGTAAGCCACCTAAAGAGCCGTATCACCCACCCATACATCATTCCAAAAGTTGATTCTCTGGCCATTCCCCATACATAGCCTGGTATTGCTAGAAAATACCTTCCAACCTTTTCATATATGCTTCCATAACCCCACACCATATGCCCCATTTCCCTCATTAAAGTACCAACCTCCCCTTGCACTCCCATACTTTGGATCAATAACCCATTTCCATAGTGCTTCCTTCTCGTAATTATAACGCCACAACCATTTCCCGAGTAAGGCCTGATTAAAAAGCCTCACATTGTGGATCCACAAACCACCCATACGTAAAGGTGTGCACACCTTGTCCCATCCAACTAAATGAGATTTAAACTCATCTCCTATGCCACTCCACAAAAAGTCACGTTGTAATTTTTCAATCTTAGAGGCAATACTAGCTGGAAGGGGGAATAGAGACAAGAAATAAGTGGAAAGGTTAGATAACGTGCTTTTAATAATTGTGAGCCTCCCCCCCCCCCCTTGGATAAATATAATCTTTTCCACCCAGCCAACCTGCGTTCTAGTTTTTCTAGCACCTCCGCCCAAATTGTCTTGGCTTTGAAAGAGGCCCCCAAAGGGAGGCCAAGATACTTCATTGGCAACGAGGACACCCCTCACCCCAAAATGCTGGCCAACCCTCGAATATTACTTATATCCCCCACCGCCACCATTTCTGTCTTCGCTAGATTTATCTTTAAACCGTAAGCCGCTTCAAAGCATCGTAAAATGGCCTTCAAGGATTGTATATGCGCAACATTATCATCACAAAACAGCAACGTATCATCTGCAAATAAAAGATGAAAAATAGTAATGGGCCCATGAAGATTTCCCATTGAGAATCCTGAAAAGAAGCCACCTACTATAGCGGCCGACACCATCCGACTTAGAGCCTCCATCACGATCACAAATAGTAGAGGGGATAGTGGATCTCCTTGTCGTAACCCCGCAAGCTATTAAAGAAACCCATAGGTTCACCATTTACCAAAACTGAAAACTGAGCTATAGATATACAATGACGCATCCATCCCTTCCATTTTTCCCCAAAACCACACCTACCCAATAGATAGAGCAAAAGGTTCCAATTGACATGATCATAGGCCTTCTCCATATCCAATTTACACAAAATACCCGGGATCTTTGACTTAAGCCTGCTGTCCACACATTCATTGGCTACAAGAACCGAGTCCAGTATTTGCCTTCCTCGTACAAATGCATTTTGAGACTTCGAAATAATCTTATCCAATACCGTACTCATTCTATTAGCCAAGACTTTTGCAAGAATCTTATACACACTACCCACTAGACTAATAGGCCTGAAATCTTGTGCCTCTCTTGCACCTGGCTTTTTGGGGATAAGTGCAATGAAGGTAGTATTCAAACTCTTTTCAAATTTACCAAAAGTAAAGAACTCCTGGAAAATCAGCATAATATCCTCTCTTACCACCTCCCAACAAGTCTGAAAAAACGCCATAGTAAAACCATCCGGCCCCAGAGCTTTATCTTTGTTCAATTTCCTGATGACTTGGTGTACCTCTACTTCTTCAAATGGTCTCTCCAACCAAGCCATAATATTATGATCAATGGCATCAAAAGCTAACCCATCTACTGTGGGCCTCCATGCAAACGGTTTTTCCAACAAATGCTCAAAATGTCCAGCTACATAGTCTTTGATTTTTGCTTGATCAGAAACTACCTCGCCATCAATGTTCATGGACTCGATTGTGTTGAACCTTTTATGGGAGTTTGCCACTCAATGAAAAAACTTTGTAGATCTATCTCCCTTCCTAAGCCACAAGGCCCTTGACTTTTGCCTCCAAGAAATCTCCTCCATTAAGATCAACCTTTCTAGTTCTGTAACTACTTGCCCTTTTCGATCTACCTCATCTTCCTCACCCTCCAAACTTTGTAGCTCTTGAAATAAGGATTTCTTATGTGCTTCTACATTACCGAAAACCTGTTCATTCCAAGTCTTCAAGTCCCTCTTTAAGGCCTTCAACTTTCCCGCCAATACCTTGCTCGGAGTGCCCTGCATTTGATAAGAACTCCACCATTGCCTGACCAGCTCCACAAATCCCTCAGATTTTAACCACATATTCTCAAACTTAAAGGGTCGTCTGCCCCCCGATATTCCCCCACAATCTAACATAATAGGAAAATGGTCCGAGCACAACCGAGTGAGTCTTTTCTGACAAGAGTCTGGATATTGTATCTCCTATGAAGGAGATATGAGGAATCTATCTAGTCTTGACCAGGCGTGGTTGTTAGACCAAGTATAACCACCTCCCAAGAGAGGTATGTCCATGAGTCCCAACTCTGAAATGAAATCGGAGAATTCCCCCATGGCATGATTTTGCCAACCCTCTCCCAACCTTTCACTTGGAAATCTTGTCACATTAAAGCCCCCCCATACACTATGGCCCCTCCCACCATGAACATAAACCTGCAAGTTCATCCCAAAGTAACCGCCGTTCACCCTCCAAATTAGGACCATATACCCCGGCGAAAGCCCACTCCAAACCATCTTCTGAATTTTTAAACAAGCAACCCACAGAATATTCTCCCACAAACTCATATGTGTTCTCTACCACTCTTTTGTCCCACATGACCAATATTCCCCTCGACGCCCCCTCCGAAGGTAAATATGCCCAACCTACATATTGGCAGCCCCCTCCGAATGGTTCTTCTTGTGATATGTTTCAGTTTAGTTTTCTGCAAACATATGATGTCTACCTTCCATTGCCTAAGTAAGGATCTTATTCGAAGGCGTTTATTGATGTCATTCAGCCCTCTTACATTCCATGTCAGAATTTTAGGCAACATTAATCAACTAATCCAGCCCTTCCTCTATGACGCCCACGACTCACGCTCCCCTCTCTGCCTTCATAATTAAGAGACCAAGTTAGCCTCTTTAGCTCCCTATTTTCCTTGACCCCTGTTCCCCCCTTTTGGTGTCCCGTCTCAATGGCGATAAGGAGTGCTTAGAACTGTTCTTCATATCCTTTACAAGATATCCCTATCCAATCTTAAAGCTCCTCCACTTTTTTTAGAATCCAATCCAGTGGGCCGGGAAGTATACTCCTTAAAAAAAGGTGTGGGTTCATCTTTTGGGCATCTCTCTCCTTCTTCTGTTGCTCTGGAGAGCTCACATTAAAGCAAAGCTTCTTCTCCTTCGGCCTCCCCCTTTTCCTCTCCCTTCTCCTTCATACTAGCTTCGTCATACACTTCCACTTGTACCTCACCATTTTCCCCCTCCTCAAACACAACCCTCGGCACCATCTGACCCATTTCCCCCTCCTCTACCTCTTCCATCAATTTTTTAGAAGCCAGGTCACCAACATTCTGTAAGGTCTGGGGCAGAACTACTGTCGCTGTAAGGTCCGGACTTTTCTCTTCAAAAACAACAAAAGCCACCTCTAGAGGAGCGTCACCGGCGACCACCGTCGCTTTTTGTGGAGGTGGCACCCCTGTAGAATCACCCCCGACGGTTTGGCGGCTTAGATTTTCACTTTTTTTCTCCACTGTAGTTGGTTCCCGCACCTGTACCACTGTTGCTGTCTTCTGTGGCGTCGCCGGCACCTTTTCCTTCCCTGTCGAAGACTTCTATGGCTTATTCGTCGTTGTCTGTGGGGGTTGCACGCCCGTCGGGCCATACATCCAAAATCATATATGTGCATATATTGAATAAGGAATCAATGAATATGGCTATATTTAAAAATAAGTAAATTTAGGTAATTGTTTTTTTGATAAGTAAATTTAGGTAACGTATTCTTAAATAAATGCATGTATCACAGGTGAACGAGCTCCAGCCTTCTTCAAAAAACAGAGCTCCTCCTTCACACCAGCGAGCTCCAACTTCAGCCCAGAAAGTACCTTCTCCCCCTCACTATCCCCTGTACAGGTATTAGGCAGACCACCTCCAACTACATCAGGTACAGAGTTTCGACCAACCCTCCCTGCCAAAGAACACTCCCCTACTACCCATTTATTTTTGTCTTTTTCTCCATTTTGTGAAGCCAAAGCCTGGCCTGTACCACCATGCACCACCACCCTACTACCTACTCTACCACCCATCACAGCCTTAGCATACGCCCTAGCTTGCCTACCCATCTCTTTCCCCTTCCCATCACCCTGGACCACCGTTGGAACCTTGGAGAGGCGTGATGGAGCTTGCTTCATCTCCATGGACAGACTTTTCCAACCCTTCCTTCCATACCTTCCAGGACCACAAGAGGTCTTGATGCCCATTACCACCCTACTCAGTGACTTCCAAGTAGCATCCAAAGGCATTGGAACACCGATGAACAACTATTGCCATAGACCCAACACGAAAAGCCTTGAAAAAATCCTTTCATCCCTCCGACAGGGAGCATTCTTCCACCGTGTTTGCCAGCCAATGAGCGCTGGAGTGGCTAAGTACCATCTCCTTCGTGACCTTCCTGCTTCTTTCAGTGATACGAAAGTGGCTTCCCCACTCTAACGATAATACAAAAACCATGGTTTCTATTAATAAATGTTTTAAGAAGCCTATCCTAGACCAAAAAGATTACAGACCCAGGAAAAGCTAACAGAATGATGATTCCGATGTGGATCACCAGAAAGAATCACCCATGGTAGAACTGTACGGAGAGATAATGTTCCTAGGCACAATTTAACAACATTGCTTAAGGTGCCAACAATACAAGTGGTGAGAATAGCATTCAAATAAACTTATAATCCGAGCATCTTCAAATAGTCAAAAGAGCATACGCCATACTAGCCCAAGTGGCTTCTTTGACCTAGCTACTTTCTTTTTTCATTTTTTTGATAAGTAACTGTACGCTTTATCGATAATAACAATAGGCAGAGCCCAAGTACACAGGTTTTACACAAGAGAACTTTTTTATTGATAATAAAACCTATTTACTTTCATGCAAGGAAACCACCTAAATTGACATAGGTTTTGAGTCTCACACCCCTAAATGAGATAGGCCTTGCAAAGTTCACTAAATCTCATTTCAAGTCAATGCTATATCCTAAAAACAGAATAATCTCTTCAGTCATACTCATTCCTAATTCTTGTAAATGCCAGATGTCACACGGGAATTGAAGACAGGTTTTACACTTTTAGTAAATTACCCCCATATACTTTTTATTTAGCAGATTTACCCATATATCAATGTCACTCTGTCATTGGAAGTACTTGAAGCATTTAAAAACTAAGTTTCAACACACAAATTCAAGTCCAATTGAAGAGAGAAAGGTTTCTTACCAAACAACAATGTAACACCCCAAAGAAGGCCAAAGCCACATCTGGGCCATGCTCCAAAAGGACAAGTCAAGGGTACAATTGAAGCCTCATTGGAACCATTATAAAGATAAGAACTTCTCCCTCCCAAGCAATGTGGGATCTCATACACCACATATCTTCATCACTTAGTATGGAGTATCACAATCTCAGCCCATTTAAATTCCTGACGTCCTCGTCGAGCGATTCCATTATAGGTGGTATGGGTCAAATCCCACACTTCTGGTTGGGATAAGCTCTAATACCATTTGTAATGCCCCAAATGAGGCCAAAGCCACATATAGGTTATACTCCAAAACGGGTATTCAATAATAAAATTGGAGCCCCATTGGAACCATTATAAAGAGCAAGAACTTCTTCCTCCCAAGTAATATGGGATCCCATACACCACTAATCCCCATCCCTCAGTAGGGGTATCACAAACAATGTGCAACTTCTATCTTAACAATACAATCAAGAACAAACTTCACCCAAAAATACATGCACCGTATGGATTCCTTTCTTTTCTAAAATCTAAAATTCCTCAAGTCCCATGGGCCCCTTGTATCATCACACATGCTTCTATCTATATAATACGAATGCGAGCAACTGTGAGGCAAGGCAGCTAAAAAGGAAAATTGTGTGTTGGAAACAAGGAAAAGCATCAACCGAGCTAAATTACGCCTCCTTGGCCCCCTTCAGATGATTTGTTAATCATTACCAAGTATTTTTCTTATTTAGCTCAGCTTAGTTCATATGTTTCTATTTTTCAAAATCATGTAATGCACTTTTTATTTCTTTTAAGAGTCCTTTATTAATTTTTAAACTGTGCTAACCTCTAGACATTTCTAAGAATATTTAGATGTTTCCTATTACAAATTTTTCGTACTTCACAGGTGGTCCACGGAAATATGTTGATCAGGCAGAAACCATTAAAGACCATCTTAAAGTCAAAGTCAACATTGTGCTAAGTAAGGGCAAGAGATGAATGGATGAAAAATAAGTATGAGCAACGCCTGCCAACTCAATCTGGTAATATCTTTTACGATTCCAAATAAAGAAACTCAGATTCTGACGTTACTAATCAGTTTACTAATTCTAAGCTTCCATTTGCAATATCCTTTTGTTTATTGGACCCAAAAACAAATTTCTACAGTCAAACTAATCGCTTTGAGTCTTTGACAACCAAATATGAAATACAAACATCACAATCCCAAGCCAACAATTTGGAAGCATAGAGATTTTTCGCCTACAAGCAACCCGTAAAAGTCAATTAATTCAACGTATGGATTCTAAGGCCCCCAGAAACCAATGCAATTACGAACACAAAATTGAAAGCAAATACACGCACATGCACAAATATTACAGTTTAAGGAATCAGAAAATTAACTTGAACGAGAGAGATTTTCAAAGGACAGACCAGTATCTGACTATCTTGCACTGAGAGCAGCGCATAGTGGTAGGGCTATAACAGACAGCACACTGGTAGCGCCGCACTACCGGCATCGAAGTGTACTCAACTGTAGCTTCGACCTCGGCCAAGGCGGCCTCCTCTGAGGCCATGGCGACCAGCCTCATGATCTCCTCCTTCTTCGCCGCCGCATCCCTCCACTTGAGGCGAATCAAAAGAGAAACAAAAAAAATCAAAGGCAAGAGGAAGGTCAGAAACCCTAGGATTCCGGGAAACAGCATTGGCTTAACCGGCGCCGAGGATCAGTCCAGAACAGAGAAACCCTAGGATCGTAATTTTGCTATACATAGATGTGGTGGCCGTGGTGGTGGTGGCGGTGGCGGCGGCAGCGGAGGAGGCGTCGGTGATTCGGATGCGCCGGGCGGTGTAACAGAGGGTGGTGAGTGGAGGGGCAGAAACGGAAATTCAGGTGACGGTGGTGGTCGTGACGATAAGCATCTCTGGATTTATTTTGGGAGATTTCGGACAAGACACTCGGCGAGTCGTATTGAAAAGAGAGGGAATGAAATTCTGTTTTGTCGTGCAATTTACTTTTCCCTTTTTCCCTTTTTTTGTTTTTTGTTTTTTTTTTTTTTTGGGTCTGAACACATGTAGGGGCACGTCTTTAATTTTGTCCTCTCATTCAATAGTATTTCACTACTTTCATCCTCTAATTTTCGTTTCTTATACATTCATTTATTTATTTAAAAAATAGATAAATTTAAAATTCATTTTAATAAAAAAAATTTATAATGACGGGTTTCGCTTTTTTAAAATGATTTTTAAGTAACTAATTATTTTTAAGTAATTTTTTTATAAGAATATTTAAAGAATTTACTATAAATTAAGAATAATCTAAGGGGAATATTTGTTACAATATAATATAAATGTTTTCTAATGGTATTAAAAAAAATGAATGAATGAAGATGGCAAATCAAAACATTAAATGCCATGCATGAATGCACATTCTACATTATGACGACAGAGAATAATTTGTAAAGTTCAACATTGAATGCCACGAAATAAAACACAAGTAGCACCTTTTGGTGAAGGTAACAAAAGACGGACAGAAACTGCAAATGTTGTTGTGTTTTCAAATTGAGATCAACTCGTGTTTTATAACGGAACGTAGTTTGGCTTTGACCCCTAAGTAGTTACTTCTTTACAACGTAAGCAAGAAAATGAAGATGGTGGAATTGTCTCCTTTGTCTCATTTTCTTTATGCCAAACAAAAGGAGCATCCAAGAAAAGGAATATTATAACGTTGAGTCGTATACAACAAGAGGTTCTCATGGGAAAAATAAAATAAAAGAGGACGTTATAAGAAAATAGTATAATATAAATTTAATGTCGTACGCAATGTATTTGTGAACGAGCCAGTAGCAATACGATGAGGTTTAAATAGTGAGATAAAATGAGATAGTTTTAAATAAAAGTTAAAAATTAAATAAAATATTATTTTTTAATATTATTCTTATTTTGAAATTTAAAAGTTTTGAATTGTTTATTATATTTTATGCAAAAATTTAATAAAATTGTAATGATGAGATAAGTTCAAATAATCTTTGTACCCAAACCTAGAATTTCGTTCTAAATTTTGTTATTTTCAATCACAATAAATAATGGGATTTATTTAGAAGAAAAATATATATAGAAATCCACTAATTATAACTCTCTAAATACATAATTAATGTAAAAACATGGCATATTAGCTAAAGTAAAATATTATTTGTGTTTTAACATTTTATAATGGCATTAGGTCCGATAATATGGTATGTTTACACATCTTATAAGTTGTGAGACCCCATTTTAAGTAATCTCATAAATTAACAACTTAATATAAAGTGATATTTGGAATTCAAGAGATTAAGGGGATGTTTGGTAAATATGAGAATTTTTAAAACTTTTTTTTAATTTTATTTTTAAACATTTCTCAAATAGAATATACTTTTCAATTTTAAATTTGTAACATTTTCATTTAATCATTATTCAAATTCAAAAATCAATACAGCTTTACAAATTTCAAAACAAAAGCTATATTAAAAAACTGTATTATTTTTTAATATTATTTTTGTTTTGATGTTTTTAAAAGTTGTATTGATTTTTGAGTTTGAATAATGATTAGATAATGATTAAGTGAAATTTTTGAAATTGTGAAGATGTTTTTATTTGAATGGTATTTGAAAATTAAGTTAATGAAAAATTTTAAAATAGAAATTATTTAACCATAAAAATATTCTACAAAAAATAAATTCACAAACTAACGTCATTTCATTTAATAAATTTATTTTTATTATAAAATATATCTAATATATTATATAAATTTTAAAAAAAAAAAATTATAGCTATAACAATTCTTGAAAGTAAACGGCAAATTTTTGGAAGAATAGCATTTCTTTGACAAATAATAAATTAAAATGCTGCCTCATCTAGAACAATCGTCGCTTTGGCCGAGTGGTTAAGGCGTGTGCCTGCTAAGTACATGGGGTTTCCCCGCGAGAGTTCGAATCTCTCAGGCGACGATTTCTATTTTATTTTTTTTATTATTTGATTTGATTAATTGAAATTAAAAGCTGAGTGGGACCCGAATCGGAGACTGATCAAGGCCTGCCTTTGCCTTCCCCAAATCCAACCTCCACTTTTGCTGTCAACCTTTAACTCGGTCAGGGGTCGGCGAGGCTGACCCTTTGGAATTCCAAAAAAATCAGCTTTAGCATTTATATGGGCATCCCTACATAAAATCCCGAATTTCAATGATTTCCCACAAGTTGGTATCCCAAGTCAAATAATGCCGTTTGGCACCCACGATTGGACACTTTCACCCATTTAATTACTCTTCCTATAATTCAAACTTCTTGTTAAATTGATGTCATCTTTCCCACTAATAATTTTTCAAAAATTCTATTTATAAATCTCATATATTACTTATTATTCTTTTTATTATTTTTTTAATTTTTTCTCTTATTAAATATATAATATATAAATGATAAGTAGAATAATTTAATTATTCTAAAAATATTAAAACTAAAAATAAATTTATAAAAAATAAAAAATTAAATAATGCGTGGTGTTATATTATTATTTTAATTTTAAGATAAATAGTCAAATTTTAAACTTGACAACAGTTACTACCATTGTCAATATTCTTATAAACATTATTTTGATATATAAGAGTAAAAAGATCAACGCGTGACAATGATATAGTAAGCCACAATTCTCTTGATAATTTTTTAATAAAGAATTGAATAATATAAATAACATGAGAATATAATTACTTAATTACGAAATTTTATAATTTTAAATATCAATATTGTAAAATCTAGAAAACGCGAGTACTAATTTTGTATTTGACTTTTTTATGAACTCTACCACCACATTTTGAATTATTCAACACTTTGACGATCATGTCATGGTATTAATTAGCCTTAAGAAAAATGATACCTTTTATTTTTAAGCAACACATTAACATATGATTTGTCAATTTTATTTTTTTATTTAAACATATATATTTACACATTAATGTATATTTATTTAAATAAAAAATAAAGATAACAAATTATATGTTAGTACGTGATATAAAGGATAATAAGTAAAATTTTTCTTAGCATTAACTATCATGTCCTTAAATTTTTTCTTCCAATTAAATGAAGTGAAATGCTACACATCTAACATTTTTCTAATAAAATTAATTTAAATAATAAAATAAATTATTTTGTAAACATTGATAAATTTAATTTAGATAATAAAATTGATTATTTTGTAAACACTGATGTGATTTTATTCCATATATTAGATTTGCAAGCTTTTTTTCTCATTTTAAAATAGATATAACGTAGAATATCAATTCACGTAAATTTATATGATCTCTTTGTAATTATTCTTTTTAAACCTAGTACTTTTATTGAATTAATCATCTTAAACACGGATTTTATTTTAAGATTTAAAAAAATTAAATTGTTTACTATATTTTATGTAGAAATTAAAAAAAATTATAATAATCATACAAGATTAGATAGTTTAAACTTTGTAACCAACTGTAGTTTCATAATTTGGTTCTATTTCATTCATATTCCTTATCCCCAAATTTGTTTGCCAACGTTTTGTACGTGACATAAATATCTCAATAACATGATGGTGAACGTATTTCCGACCTCACGTGAAATATATGAATTAGCTGTTTTCAGTTGTTTCTTATGTATTCATCCACAAACAAGTTTATGACCTTTTTGAAGACGCCATTAATCCACAATATCTATCCATATATAAAGCTACGTGAAACACTGAAAGGACACCCCAACTGCCATCATTTATTTGTTTTCTTAGTTTCGACGAATAACAAATATAAAGAAGAAATGTTATTGCTGCTGCCGCGGCCTGAGCAATTCTATGGGGCCCACATTGGAGAATTTGCAAGATGAATGAGGAGTAGACTCGGGTTGAACCCGTGAGTCATTCGATGCTAAAGTTAGTTGAGAATTATAATATGGGTATATTAGAGAATATTAGAGAATATCCAATCTTTTTTTTGTAGAATGGGTCGAGGTATTTATATTTGGATTGGACTTTGTTTTCGAGGGGAAGCGTGAGATGTCAATTCGTGTCTGGGTTAGACTTGTCTCATTCCTGATCTGGTAGTGTTCTGTCATATCGTGGTCGCGTGGTTTCAAGGGTGCGCTGTTGCACGCGGGTATATACCGTCATGTAATAAATAGGACGTGTCTCTAACCGCCTACGACTAAGCAGGTCATAAATGTGATGTGTCTCTGGCCACCCATGCCTGGACAAGTCTGACTTCCGACGTGCTGCCCAAGCTCCAATTCTTGTAATGGCCTTGAGTGGCCTGGGCTTGTGATGGGCCTCTCAGCCTACCATGGCCCACAACCTAGGGACCCCTTTCATGGGGCAAAGGGGGTTGCTAGGATGAGCGTAAACCTTCAATTTATTTCTCCTGGTTCGGGGTTACTTGGAGGCTATGGGTTGGGCCCAAGGGCCCCTTCCCCTCATAGTTATAACCAATATTTAAAAAAAAAAGTATTACTCATTATGTTTTTAAATATCACTATTATATATATATATATATATATGAGAAATGATACTTGTACTTGTGAGTGTGCAAGTATCATGTTATCATTTTGAAAAAAATGAATAAATAAAATATCCATATGAAAAGAAAATTAATTTTTTAATAATGAATTATATTCTTTTTCAAAACAATTGCATGGCGCTTACATAATTCACGACTGTATGTAACATTATGAAACATCAAATGATTGAACAATAATTTATTATTATTATTACTTATATGTTAATTATTTGATCTAAAAAAATGATAATAAAAAATCAAAATTTAATATTTTCAATTTAAAAAAAGTTGTAAAATACCTAAATTACATGTATTAAAATCAAATTGATCCCAGCCCATCCAATTGCTAGAACTAATTGTAGATTATAATTTCATTATTTCTTAAAACCTATATTGTTGTCTCCTTTTAGTTAAATCCTGATAATTTCACCTATATTTGTGTTATTGTATTTCATTTTGATACCTGATTTTGGATTTTAAAATTATATATAACCCTAAGTATCCAATTGTAATCATAGTTTTTCTCAGTTATAAGTGAGAGTTTTCAAAAAAATTAGAATACCGTATTCTTTAAAAGATAAAATGTCAAACTTGATTCGAGAATTATTGAAGTCCATCTATCCATATTTAAGAGATGATACATTTATAAAAAGAGAATTGATAATTTAATTATTGTTACCTTGATCACATGATAAATTTTTGTATTATTGTTACAAAGTTGGGATGACCAATTAATAGGAAATTAAAAATGATTTTTATAATAAAAAAAATGGAACACTCAACCAGAAGAAGATTTGATCTTAATAATTTATTGTACACATGTAAGTGACGCCAATTGCTGAAGTTTTGAGTCAAGGGAACTATTTTCATTGTCTTCACATTGTGACGAGAAAGCGTAGAGAAAGTGAAACACCTCCAAATTAGTTGGACCGGGCAAAACATGGTTAGAATGGCTCGTGGCAGGCCCGGGCCAACTTTGGCGACTTCAAAAGTCAAGTCTAGAAAAGCTCTAGAATTAGAAATTCACCTACAAATGATATTTATAGAAATGTGTAAGCATGACGTTTTTTTTTTTTTAAAAAATAAATAAATATAAAATTTTCATGAAGATTTTAATTTTCTAATAATAAATTATAATTTTTTTTTAAAGGAGTGCTTGAAGTTTGTACAGTCTATAATTTTATCTAGCATTCATTTTAGAAATAAGAATTTTGTTATATATAATCATTTTTATGTATTTATGTAATTAATCAAAATAATTATTTTAAATTAAAAAATATAACTAATCACATTAATAAAAAGAGTATATAAAATTGATGGCTCCTAAAATATTTTAACAAATGATATGTAATTAAATATTAATTTTATTTTACATAACGTTGCACTTTAAAAAAATAAGACTTATAATTGGATTATTCAAATACAATAAGTCTTATAGCATTTAACGTTGCAGTTTCAAATATAATAAAGTCTTACACATCATCAATATGTCTATTTGGATTATTCAAGCCTTCAAGGTAGTAAAAATCAATTCTCATAAAAAGAAATAAATCTTTTCATATGCTAAATAAAAATAATTATATTTAAAGATTTCACCGCACACCATTTATGTGATAAAATTTAATTTAAAAAATAAATTTTAAAATTTTATAAATTAAATTATATTATACAAATAACATGTAATATAAAATTTTTGAAATAACACTACTTGGTGAATAAATCGGTCTCGTTTGATTATATAGTTAAAATAAGATGTGATGTTTTATTGAAAGTAGAAAAAGTATTATTATAATATAATTTGTTAATATTAATTTTATTTTAAAATTAAAAAAAATTAAATTATTTATTATATTTTATATAAAAATTAAAAAATTAAAAACAAAAAGTAAAAAGTAACTTAAAAAAAAAAGGTCAAAAGAAAAGTCGTAGGAAGGACCCCACGCGCGTAATGATACTAGGAGACTTGTTCCCGTTTCGTAGTGTTCTCACGTGGAAGGAGTTCGCGTAAGAACCTCATTTCCACCACCTTTCCCGAGCCAACCAAAGTCAGGTCCCAGCACTTTAACCTCCCTATAAATTGTCCTTGCCCACCCTCGTCTTCCCCAAACCATCGATTCATTCCTTTCCGTTTTCTCAACCAAACAAACCCTTTTCTCTGATAGCATATGTCTCAGAGGCCCAGCGTTCCTCACTCTTCCACCATAGCCTTGGGCCTCCATTCCCATATCCTTGTGTCCAGTGATATGAACCCCAACTGGTGTTGCAATTTTCATTAGTTGAAAGATTTTTATTCCCATTTCTCAAGCTTTTCCCTTGAGTACTCTGAAATTAATTTCCTTTTATTCTATTCTTTGTATTGGGAAAAAAAAAAACAGCAAATTTATTAGTTTCAAGATCATGGGTCTGAAAGGTTTTGTTGAAGGAGGCATCGCTTCAATTGTTGCAGGCTGTGCCACCCACCCTCTGGACCTGCTCAAGGTCCGAATGCAGCTCCAAGGTGAAGCCAATGCCCCAAAACCGACCGCGAATGCTGCGGTGCAAAACCTCCGCCCGGCCCTCGCCTTCCAAACCACCTCGCTCTCTGCTCCGCGATCGATCAACGTGCCTCTCCCGCCTACTCAGGCGGCGCGTGCGGGCCTAATATCCGTTGGTGTCCGCATCGTCCAACAGGAAGGTGTCGGCGCGTTGTTCTCGGGCGTCTCAGCGACCGTCCTCCGACAGAGTCTCTACTCGACGACTCGAATGGGCCTCTACGATATCCTGAAAAAGAAGTGGGCCGACCCCAAATCCGGAAACCTGCCTCTCGGGAGCAAGATAGGGGCGGGGCTAATAGCCGGGGCGGTCGGCGCTGCGGTGGGCAACCCGGCCGACGTTGCCATGGTCCGCATGCAAGCCGACGGGCGGCTCCCCCTGGCTCAGCGCCGCAACTACACGAGCGTAGTCGACGCCATAACCCGCATGGCCCGCCAGGAAGGGATCCCCAGCCTGTGGCGCGGCTCGTCCCTGACGATAAACCGCGCGATGCTGGTGACCGCCTCGCAGCTGGCATCGTACGACCAGATCAAGGAGACGATACTGGCGAAGGGAGTGATGAAGGACGGGCTAGGAACCCACGTGACGGCCAGCTTCGCAGCGGGGTTCGTGGCAGCGGTGGCGTCGAATCCGGTGGACGTGATCAAGACGAGGGTGATGAACATGAAGGTGGAGCCAGGAGCGGAGCCTCCGTACTCGGGTCCTCTGGATTGCGCGTTGAAGACGGTGCGAGCCGAGGGCCCAATGGCGCTGTACAAGGGGTTCGTGCCGACCATTTCGAGACAGGGACCTTTCACTGTCGTGCTGTTCGTGACGCTCGAGCAGGTGCGCAAATTGCTCAAGGATTTCTGATGATCCCTTGGTTATGAAATCCTATGATGACGACGAAGATTTTTAGAATAAACTTGGTTTTAATTTTCTGTTCCTTGACATTTCGAGTACCCAAAAACAGCTGTGTCGACAAATTTGGTATTTTTATATAATTTAATAAGCGATTTTATTTTCCTGCACGGAATGTTTCTCTTTGGAATAGAACTGCTTGCTTAAGGTGATGACAAGTTCAATTTGATTACAAATTAAGTGATGGCTTCATTTGTTAATATCAATTTTGAAAAGGAAAATACCGAGAAACTTGCATCCTAGACGATCCTCCATACCGGGAAGATTAATAGATGAAAATTGTTTGATCTTAGATTTTGTACTCATCTGATCACCTAGGCATGTTTGGAAACTGAGGTGATTTGAGTTAATATGTGAATACTAGAATTTTGTAGATTCTATTGAGATGTATTTAAAGTAAATAAATTTTGATGTGTTTAAATATACGGAATACATTGAAAAAATAGTGAATTTTATATTTGATTAATTTGAGATAGATGGAGAAGAGTTTGTGACGCATCATAGCCTTATTCTTCTACTTGCAACTTGCAAGTTTGTATGGAGGATATATTTTCATGTCCCATCAACGGTATTTAGGGCTGTAGTCGGGTCGCGCCGAGCCGAGCTGGTTTTTGACTTGTCAAGCTCGGCTCGACTCAAAATATTTGAACTCGAGTCCAAGTTTCAGATTTATTTTTTAAATAAATAAAAAAATAAAATATCTAATATTGAATTTATACAACTAATAAGTAAAATCTCTATTGAATTATAAAATTTTAAAAAATTTATAAATAATTAATATCTAATTAGTTGATATTTATCCAAAATAACAATATATTATATGTCTATATATATTATTAATACATACACTTAATATGATAGCATATATCTATTTCATATATGGTTTGCATATACTAGTATATGAAATTATTAAATTTTATCAACTAATTTTTATACAAATTATAAAATATGCCTATGAAGTATATTCACTATATAGATATACGTAATTAGATTATATATTATATATTTAATTATAAAAGTGGTATGCTTATATTATTAGCTAGCCTTAACGAGTCTTGATGAGTTTTGTCGGGTATGTGTCGTTTACAAATCAAGCAAGTATCTGTTTTCACGAACGAGTTTTTTTTTTTTACAAGTCGAGTTTGATTCGAGTTAACCAAACGGACTATCAAACAGACTAGTTCATTTACAACCCTAACATTATTGTCTATCATATTAGCTATTAATGTTATGCAATAGTGTTGTCCCAACTTGTTCTAGTGGTGGGAAAGTAAGGTGGAGGTCATAAATGTTACACATTAATGTTATGCAAGAACGCGGTTTTGTAATTGACCGAATCAAATGTGATCATTTATCTAATCTTAAGAATTATTTTCAACTAATGATAGGGGATTAAAGACAAATCCCATCTCTAAAGTATCTTAGGAAAATTAGAAAATCTGAATCACACTGTAAGGTTGTGTTGTGTAATGGCCTGAGATAAAAAAGTGAAGTAGAGAGCGCTTTATGGATTATGATTTGAACTTAATTGAGGGACAGATGGTAAGCACCAACCACCTCACTTAATATTTCTAGTGGAGAAAGTCGATATGGTCCAAAGTTGCTTCGTACGTTATACATAGTTATGTCGACCACTCTGTTGAAAATGGGGGGACCATACATTATTGAAAGAAATGAAGGGTTGTCTATGCTTTAGATCTCTATTTAGCTACCTCGAGGCTTGTTATAATGTGTCTATAACAAAATTCCAAAATATTTCATTAAACTCGTGAAGATTTATATTGATATGAATGATTATAATAATTCATGATAGGAGGATTGCATGCATTTGAGAAATTAATAGAAAACTTGGCATTTTTAATCATTAGCCGTGAAAATTTTTATTTCTTGGCATATGGACAAGCACAAATCCAGCACGTTTGGGAACATTGCGTTGGGGCGTGGGGCCCATCCAAGTTGTATTTATTTGTATTTTGCACCATCTTTTTCATGGAATGCAACATGTAAATGTCACTTGCCAAAATGCTTTCTTAGCTACAAGACGCATCGTTCACGGATGTCATAACTTTTGGAGACTGTTTGGGGGACCCCAGAAAGCTCGTCCATGTTGCAAGGAGCATTATTCCTCTGTAGCAAAGCATAATTCCTTTCTTGTATTTTCTCATGGTTGAGAGCTTGAGCAGCCACTGCAGCAGATGATGGAGCAGATTGCGCTTGCTCCGTGATAGGCTCTCCTTCGATTACGAGGTTCTGAGACTGAATTTTCACCGTCCACGTGGACAACTCATGTGGAGGAAAAATCAATGAATATATGCATTCAGTGAATATGGATGCACCCAGAAAGCTACTGAACATATTCTTCTCTGATGACGCAAGTCTTATTGGTGCATGCATTATTTTGTTCTGGAGTGTCCAGTCTGAATTAATTTGTTTTGCTCACTTTTTTCTTTCCTTGAAGAGACTTTAGGTTGTGGTAATTTAATTAGTTAAGATGAGATCATCTCATCTAATTATTACAACTCATAAATAAAATATAAAAAATATTCAATTTTTCAAATCTCAAAATAAAAATAATATCAAATAATTTTATTTTAATAATATTTTATTCAACTTTTATCTTATTTATATAACCAAATAAAGCCCAATTTCTATGAACACTAACACGTTTACATACTACAAGTACAATTCTTCCATTTGAAAGTATATATACTCAGGATATCGTTGAACTAGAAGATTGGAAATAATTTTCTAAAAGATCTCAATTAACTAAAGTATTAACTTCTGTAACAGACATCATTATAGCCAACACCATTAAGTATGTAATTGAGTTGTCATAATAATTCTAGTCTCCTAGTCAGGTTATGGGTACGTCTTTAGTAAGTCCAATAATAACCCACAGAAAGGCCAAGTAAAGAGAGGAAAAATGTGGGGCTCCATTAATTTAAATTTAAGCCTAGTTTAGATTAAGAGATGAGGACTCTAGATAAAAGACAAAATTAAATAAAATATTATTATTATTTTAAAATTTGAAAAAATTAAATTGAGATTTAAAAAAATTAAATTATTTATTATATTTTATGTGAAAATTTGAAAAAATTATAATGATAAGACGAGATAAGTTAAAATGAGAGGTCACTCCAAACCAAAACCTTAAAGGTATGCAATTGGAAAGATGAATATAATAGCTCCGTGGAAACCAAATTTACTCTCCTTAATAAATTATTTCCTTTTAGAATCACGACCTCTTCCACAGCTTAAGACCAAAATTGCCATTTTAATGAATTTTTTACAAGTATTATTGACTATTCTATCAATTCATTAAGCTTTTGAGAGAGAATCTCCAACATGATTCTTACTCATCTGGTGCTGATAATTGTGAGCCTAACAAAGATTTTTTTTTTTTGATAAGTATGAGCCTAACAAAGATTCGATTGACAAACTGACCAAAACACACATTGGTTACGCTAAATTATACGTCCACTTCAATTAAATCCTTGTCCAGATAATTCTGGGTTCGAGTTCAATGATCGCATAACAACAAAGACATCCGGATATCTCCAGCAATGCCACACAACTCCGTTTCTGTCTTCCTCCATTCCGAGAGGTCTAGTATGCCAAATGCATGCTTACCCTTAGAACCCTTCACCACGATCACACAACCAACTAACTAAATGCAGGTAAAAAATAACTAAACAAATTTATACTCTTTATCTATATATCTTCATTGGAAAAAGAAAAAACAGTAACAAATATATCGCCTTAACTAATAATTATCTATTGCGCTCCCTACTTATACCTAAACAAAGCAATTGGTGACTCCATGTCAATCACCATTTGAACCAAGAATCTCTCGCTTAAGCTCTTGAATTTTAGCAAACCAACTCTTCCCTATTTTTCTACAAGATGAATTTATTAGCATGCCAGCTCATAAAAGCAGGCGATTAATTCTAAATCCAACACATTCAGTAGATAACTCAAAGATCAGATAGCAATATATGAGCCAGAATGAGCAGCCGAGACCCACAGCTTCCATCAACTAGGGAAACTGGTTTCATTACAATATAAGTAAGAAGATATTTTATTGAAACTGATTTCATTACATTTGACACTATCAATTTATCAGATTACAAGGAATACCTTGTTTATAATTCCAAGAAACAACAGACCTAACACAAAATACACACCAGTGAAATAGAATCAGTAGCGCTGACAACAGTTGATGCTAACCACAGGGCAACAATGCACTGCCACCATATAAAAGAATAGTATATGCATTGTCCGAGTCAAACTGCATGTAACTAAGCAAGGCATCAATGTAACAAAAACCAAATGGCTATCAAATATGGTAATTGAATTAGAAAACCACTCAGCAATTTGACTGCTAGTATTAACATTGACCCATTACATGACTTTATTTTTTTTTGAAGAAACATTTGACACATTATATGTGCAATCTAAACGAAAAAACTTTGGTCATTTTCATGTATAATCCGAATGTGCTAGGTGTTCTCCAAAGTAGGAAAATACCAGAGCAACCAGCCACAAAGATTAGAAATGTTCAGTTCTTCTCTTTTTTTTTTTTGTCGTGGGGGCTGATAATCTCTGTTACAAACTAAGAAACTTAACTTCTTAAATTTACATTTTACCCACAGAAGGGAGTCAATAATTGCATGTTGTGGACCAAGTGCGCACCTAATCAAACAAACACTCCCTTAATGATATGAATAGTGGACGGGTAGGCATACATATAATCAAATGGTACGACATTACCCTGCAGGATTTCCAGACCAAAAAAAGAGAGCGAGAAAGAAACAAAATTAAAACAAAAGTTACTAGAAGCAGTTACATAGCCATATGGTATGTAAGGAAAGAGACTCAAACCCCCTACACCCACAGGGAAAGGGAGAGGGGGGGGGGGGGGGGGGGGGGGGAAGAAGAAATTTTAAATATAAAGTTTAAATTAGAATCACATAACGATTGAAAAAAGTCTAAACATAAATGAGATTGAAAGCAGTACGAAAGTAAGTCACTGTCATGATGAACAAACAGTGATCTTGGGGAGATCTACAAAACTTTTTAAATAAATACATAATGAATAAGATACATAATAAAAAACACATGCGCATTTGTAGCATGTAGAGGGATTGAACATTAAGATAAGTTTGAACGCCAACAAAAGGTCATAGAAGTCAAAATATAAAAGGGGAAAAAAGGATAAATAAATGGAGGGGAAGCTCTTTTTTTTAAGGAATCACAAGTTGCTCAGGTAACCGCTCAGGATTGACTTTCATCAACCAACTATATATAGAAAGCTTCGTAATGTTTTGTCCATCATCATAGCAACTAATTCCTGTTCTAAACATAAGATGTGAAGTAAAAAAAAAATATTTAAGAAATATCAAAAGTTGGTCACGAAATGCGTCTAACATCAGGACAGAGAAGTAAATAACCAAATTGTAGTCCCAATTGACTCATTTTTGTACCATTGGCTAGGTGCTAGCGTTTGTGCGAGGTCCACACATACTTAACTTTTACATGTAAGTAAATAAAAAAACCATTAAAAAGTTAAAAGCCAGGTGGACAAGGAACAAAATGATGGGATGATGAAATATATGAAACAAGGGAGAAGGAAAAGAACAAAAACTGAGATGTAACAATTTATTTAAACTACTAATAGATGGGGTGCTCAGGTAACCGCTCAGGATCTACATGGTTGTCGACGTTTCATACAGTATTCCACGAACACTGTCAACCACTGAAGGCATCATCATAGCACCCACTCTCCCTAAAACTCATGTAAAAAGAATGATGAAAGATAAAGTTTCTTGATTGTATTTGCTATGAATAAGAAAATAGAAGAAAAGGAATACAGTGTTATAAATGCAAAATTAACATATATATAAATGTGTAAGAACATAATAATCATTATCGTTCATAAAAAGGATAAAATCATCCAACAAAAGAGAATAGCTACTAGATCATGTACACCTGAACAATCACCGGCCATTTTAGCTTCATCTCTCTCTCTCTCTCTCTCTCTCTCAAGTACCTCAAGAAATATATACATACATTTACATAACATATATTTTAAAGTTGCTAAGTCGCGCAAATATGTCCCAATGAATATATATAAGAACATGATTAGTACATCAAAAATACTTTTTAATTAAAAACTGTCAGAAGATAATCTACCCCGCATAGCCTAAAACCATTTAATACAAAAATATGTAACATAGACCACTGTGAAGGAGTCACCACAACACTTTATCAAGATCTCAGTTTAATTGTAAATGTTAACATCACAGAAACATATTTGTTTATTGGTACCCGGTGTCTGGGAACAGTGTCCAGATTAGTCTCGGGGGTGCACAAGTATTCGGAAAGAAGTTTTCTGCAAATGCATCTTGGAATTCAAGGGGAAAATTTCCCACTCCAATGGCCTCTAAAGATTGTTTGCACCCATTGAGATTTGAACCTTGGACCTTGGAGAGAGCATACCACCAAGACCAATGCCTTAATCACTTGAGCCAACCCCTAGGGGTTGTTAACATCACAGAAACATTAACAAGGTTGATTGGTCGTTTTCATTAACTTAATTTCAAATGATTATTTGATTACATAAGAGAGAGATACTTTCCTAGAAAAGACCGGCAAATGCTGAATTATTATTAATATCCATTTAAGCACACAATCGATTATTTTTTCAATTTAGAAACGAAGCATTCCCTTCTTTTAGATGAGACCACCAATGTCTACCAAAATGGAATTCTGGGATTTGAAGGTACCTTTTTATGAAAATTATCAAAAAACTCAAACCACTGTGTTTGCTTATCTCCGGAAGACATCTATATGCACTTCTGCTGCCATATTTTCAATGAATGTCTTATTCTAAGTTGGCGGAACATCTTCCAGGGTTATAACACCATCACCTTCTTAATCAACACACTAATTTGCTCCACTTGATGATTCTTCAGACATTGTTGCTCTTTGGCACTTTGCAACGGATTAGTTAAAAAAAGCCCTAAATAATAGAAATTTGGTTAAAAAATTGTTTCTATTGGGCATCCAAGAGAGTTACAACAATAGCAATGCCATCTGCCTCGAGGGCATCACTTTACATATTAGAATGAAACATAAACACACAAGGTCAACTACGTTACCAACCTTACTCCATAAAATGTCCATACAATCAAACACTCCGTATTCAAATACCATAAAACCTCAAAAGTTATAGTCTTGAATCTTTAATTTCTTTCCAGGACGCCAAAACGTGTCTCAAGTATGGTCTACAAACTTGTACAATGGCATCTATCTTTTAGGTTAAAAGCTCAGCAAAAGAAATCAGATTCATGAGTGATTCGAATGTATACAAGCAAGCATATGTCGCAGTCCAAGAACAAGTACCAGGCCTCAGCCACTGAGTTGGAAGTCTGTACGTTTGTTGGGCCTTGGGTCAGTTTAAGCCCATTAGTATTTCTGACTATGTTATTAGTTCTTTTGTTGACTTAGGTTGTAAAAGAAACTGGGCCTTGGCCATTAATACTTGGATCACTTTCATTTAATTTTCTATGTCTAGCTAGGCCCATCTCGTGGGCATCGCTATGTAAGGAGCATGTCCCAGCCCAGAAAGGGATCATCGAAATGCACCAAAGTTTCCAGTTTCTTCTCTATTCTCCTTCTTCTTTTCTGGAGGTGCTCCCCTCGAAGTGAGCCATCCTTAGTGTATTTTCATCAAATACCTGGGCAGAGTTACAGCATATTATAATGCGTACTGGGGCCATAACTCTTTCTATGATTCAGCAAAATTTGAGTTTTACTTATCAAAAAGAAAAAAACCTAAAGCAAGCTTTGCATGGTGAATATATAATGCCAGTTGATAAAGCTACGTTAAAGCTTCAATATAGATTGAAAGCTTTAATAGTATAGTCTACGCCACAATGTAAAGACTTAAGCAGAATAAAAGGGCGCCAAACAAAAAGGCAAAAATAAAGAATCGAGAATAAATTAGTGGACAATGAAACGAAGTAGGAACGCACAGTGAAGCTAATTAATAAAACAAACACAAACGCACTCCATAAATAAAGGAAACGGAACAAAAATGAAAACCTAGTGTTTCTTCGCAAATCCAAAATGTAAAGGATGGAGAACGTACGGTAGTGGAAGTCCCGACCAGTGCGAGGGAGAATGGTCAGTCTCAGAGGGACAGAGGTTTGGAGAGGAGGAGGTAGGCAGGATTTGGAGCGGAGAGTCTGCGGTGGTAGTTGGGGACGTTTGGGATGGCCGTTGTTGCGGTACGGAGCTCCATATCTGGGGAGAGGAGGCTGGAATGCACGGACTCAGATCTGGCACGGCTCCCATTTTAAAGCGTCCACCGCGCTAGGGTTTCCTTCTTCTTCTTTTTTTTCCTCGTTGATCATTTCTGTTGTATTGGGCCAGACAACACGCTTCAGGCCTAGGTGGTTGGGCCCAAAAAAAAAAAAGAATGGAAAACAAAAAGAACTGAATCACTATGTTTCTTTGTAGCATTTAAAAAAAAAAAGAGTAAATCTGAAAAATTAAATTCTTTTAATAATGGATTGTATTATATTTTAAAATTATATCTAGCATTATTTAAATAAAAAATACTAATCCAATTCGTTGAGTGAATATATTTAAATTGAGATTGCAACGTCATCTTTCTTAGATGAAAGATCATGATTTTAAATGTTTATTGGTACACTATTAAGGGTAGGAGATGCATGCCAATCATCTCTACGTATCGACGGCCTGTCTTGAGAGTATTCTTATAAGCCTTTTAATTCTAATCGTTTCATTATCCCTTAGATGCTATCAAACGATTGATTAAAAATTAAAAACTAGTTTTATTATCTTTAATGTCATATTAATAAACAATGAAATGTTCATGATTAAGAAACTTACTAATAGCATCGAGATCCCTATCTACACCTTACATGAATGATAGGAGTGCACAATAAAATCGCGTGACCGACCGAACTTGAAATAATCGACCCGATATGAAATGGGTCGAAAACGAAACTAAACGGATTATTATTATTATTATTATTATTATTATTATTATTTTCTTGAAATGTATTGATTTGGGTTGGGTTAATACCCAATACCTAATTAGTTACCCAAATTATCCGAACCATATATTAAACTGCATCATTTTTATCTACCCCATACTTGTCTTGTTACATACTTTCAGTTTCGGTTCTTGTCGATTTCTCAGTTAACATTAAAGATTTTTAGGCTTCTAGTATCGTTCTTAAGTATTGGTAATTTATTTTTGATCAGTATCGAAATTCTACTAATCTTGACTTTATTTAGAAAAGTTACTAAAATTTTTGTAATTGCAATTTAAAATAAAATCAATTCAAAGAAAATACTCAAAGGAAAATAAAGTTGTTGTTCGAAGATCAAATTAATGAGAAATAAAACTTCTAAGAAATCGATTTTACCAAATCCCTTACTATACTTTACTCATCTAACTAATTGAATTTAATTTTCTCTATTTGTTAGCAAATCTCTAATTCATCCAAAAGTCTCTTTCGATAATCAGTTAGAAATTATTCTTGTTTATCATTTTACACAAGAGTATGTAAATTAATAAAGTAAGAAAGCATTAAGATCAACGATTTTAATATTACATAGGTTCATACAAGTCTTTCGATCTCTATATTTACCTATACTAAAATATGCAAGATCTATTATATAATTATCTCTTTCGATAGAAAATCACAAGATTAAAATCATCTAATGAATGGCCAGTTAATTAGAAGCAATAAGCTCAGAATAAATCAAACAAACATAGAAAAGAATTAGTTTAAATTAGCATAGAAGCGCAAGCATAGTTTAGAACTATATTACATCATTTTCCTAGAATAAATAAAATTTAGTTCATGTTAAAAAATAAATTCAACATAAACGAATTCGTCATAATTTTTCTAAGAAGAATGGAAGGAAATGAACACTAAAAAAAATACTCGTTGCAGTCCGCAGTGTCGTCTTCCAAGTCCCAGCGTCCTTCTCTTCTTCTCTCTTCCTTCCGTTCTCTTTTTTTTTTTCCCTGCGCTGTGTTTTGTGCAAAACAAGAGTAAAAAAAATCTCTCTGTCCTTTTCAAAAAATCAAATCCTGTTGCCAACGTCTCTTTCAGTTAGTTTCGCTTTGTGCGTGTTGCAACTTGCTCCAACGTTAAAAATAAAAACTAGTCTTCCGTCTGTGCATTCAACCTCCAAAATGGATAAAAAAATCAAATAAATTCAAAGGCTGCTACTCGTTACATGTGAATCCAAACTAAACCGCTAGCTTCCTTTACCATGTTGCATGCCATCTTGCATCTCATTGCCAAGTCAAACCCAAAAACTTCTTCATTCAATCCAAATTAAGGGCTTCACGTTGCATGCCTCCACTTTTTCAATAGCAAGTGTCATTTCTCTCTCCTTTTTTTTAAAAAAAATTTTAATTCCTTCAATTTTTGGCTTCTAATTTCAACTTGATCTTTACCTTTAAAACAGTTCTAATGACCAGCCCTCATATTCAGATAAATTTTCATTTAAATGAGAGAGAGTCCTTAGATGATAAGCTTCTAAAATTTAGATCTTCATTTTCTTCAAATCTGAAATAAAATTTAAATAATAACAATGAAACCTAAAATAAATAAAATTAGACTAAAGTTTAAGGTTAAGAAGTGATAAAATATACTAAATTATGCAAGTCATCATCAAACACCCCAAACTTACAACTTTGTTTGTCCTAAAACAAAAAGACAATAAAATAAAATAAAAGACCACTAAAAACAATATCAACTAGACCCCATAGAGAAGTATCATCACTCACCAAGCCATGACCTGAATTTAGATTTCATGACTAGTATCTTACTTTTTTAACATCAAAGATAGCAGGAAAATCAATAAAAAATTTAGCAATTTGTCAAACAAGAGTTAAGTGTTTACTTCAATCTAAAGTTAAGACTTTGAGTGTGTGTGTGATATAGTCAATTTAACTCCAAACGACCTGCATACTTAAATAAAAGTAGAACAATTAAAATCAGAAGAATTCTCTCAAAACTTAACTCCATAAGTCCAATTTTTCAGAAATCATCTCCACTAATGTAGTCAACACCAAAACCAGAGATCAAAAGATTTTTAATTAGGTCGTAATGACATGCCACATGATGAGAACTAAGAAAAAAAATGGATATAGGACAATCAAACCAAACTAGGAAAATATTTGGTGGAAATAACAATAAAAGAGATATCTACAGGATTCAAACCATAACTCATTCTTGACTATATACTCATGCTAATGAAATTATTGTTGTTGTAATCAATGAAACAATACCAACTACTCATTTAACAAAATCTGAAGTGATACATACTCCACTTATTGAGTTTTTTCTATTTTTTTCAGCCCATTTCTTTTCTTTTAGCCACCTTGATGCTTGCAGCTTTGCCGAAATTTCAAACATTTCAACATTTATTTTTTATTTTTTTGCTGTTCACTTTTTTTTTTCACACTTTGATCAAACAGAGTAAATATAATGTAGATAATTTTCTTTGAACTAACTTTCTCTTTAAATGTAAATTTCCACCAAAGTATGTTCTCAAACTGTAAATGGTAGATTCATGGTTCACTACAACAGAAGGCACTTTTCCTGGCGATTTAAAATCGCGGGGAAAAGTATAAAAATTCCCGCCAAATAAATATCCCAGTGATTATAAACTCGCTGCAAAATCGCCAGTACTATTCAGCCATTTCTGATATACTATCGCGAATTGCCAAAATCACCATGTAAAGTGTACGATTTAGTAGCGATTTCTTCATCGCCGGCATCTAATTTCAAAAGGGTAAAATCTTTTGCCGGCGATGAAAAAATTGCTGGAAATTTATTTGACAGCGATTTCTTAATTGCCGGCAAACTAATTTAGTAACGGAAAATGACTTGTCGGCGATGAAGAAATCGCTGTCAAATAAATTCCCAGCGATTTTTTCATCGCCGGCAAAAGATTTTACCATTTTGAAATTAGATGGTGGCGATGAAAAAATCGCTGCCTATTTATTTGATAGCGATTTATTCATCGTCATAAAACTAATTTAATAACGGAAAATGACTTGCCAGCGATGAAGAAATCTCTATCAAATCAATTCCCAGCGATTTTTAAATCGCCTATAATAACATAAATGCAAATGATTTGTCTACATTTTGTCATGCTAAGTATCTACTATGACCAAGTTGTAGATGAAAATCAACTAATAGTGGGTTTTGATAAATATTAGCATATTTATCAAAACCGAATAAATATAAGTAAGCTTATTCAAGAAATTGTTTTGAATAAATAAACATTAGCATGATGATATTTGAAAATAACACCTACTTTCAAGCAACCAAGTAGTTCAAAATTGATATTAACAAGCATGAATTTTTTTGCAAAGACCAAAAAATATTATTGGCTGTCAATGATTTTATTTAAAGCCTGTATGGACAATGTTACCAACAATAAGTTTCTTTTTCCCAAAATTCTTTCCCTGAATCTAGCCCTAAGACTAACCTCAATTGAATAGATTCTATGAATGAGACATTGACAACACGAAATATATCAATCATTGAAAGACCAACGATTTTTGAGGTTCAACATTCGACAATACCACCTACCAAGATTCAAAATCAACCAATGAATCGACAATATGCACAGTATCGGTAGATTAGAAGATAAAAAAAAAAAAACAAAAAAAAGACAAAAAAAAGGACAAAAAGCCATGACTGAGATTTGTGTATGTCATCCAACAATCCAAGTAACCCCTCAAATGGCGCTATGTTCATGCATGTTTGGAAAAAATAATGAGTTCCAAATAGAGATCGTGAAAAATACCTCGCACACGCTAAGTAGAGGTACCAAATTGTGGATTTTGGCCAACCGAGGGCTTAGAATGGACTGGCAAGCCTCGCACATAGTATGTTTGGGACTTTTGACCCTTTGTTTCTGACTAACACTTCAACAAAAAATTAGCCCGTTCCCAATCACAACAGAGGGCGATTTTGGCAGGGGAATCGCTGTATGTACATATGAAATCAACAGAAGGCAGATTTTATTTTTGGTAGCCGAAGTACTGGGTTCAGAATGTGGAAGATTTGAAGGGGGTACTGTGAATGCCTAATGGGTAAGCCATTCGATGGAGGCACATCTAACTAATTGGAAGGAAACAACGACCAAGCTTCTATGCATAAGAAAAACGTAGTGGAGGCCAAAGATGGAGCTTCGGAACGTATTCGGAAATGGGGATTATCACAGTGTCTGCGTATGGATTCAACGGAAGGGATTTCAGTTGCAGGTTACCGAAAGATCGATGAAAACCACACGAAGAAAAGGAGGTGCAAGCTAGAGTGAATAAGTCGCGGGCGGGATGGGAAATAAACTGGCGATTTTGGCTCCTGAATATTAATTCATTTATGGTAGAGAAAGTTTTCGCCGCTAAAAGCATAATAAATCGTTGGGATAAAGTAAGTGACACCCCTTGCCACTAATCAGGGTTATTTTTTGCAACGATTAAGATATCGCCGTGATAACCTATATATTACGGTGATTGTTTTTGTAGCATTTCAAAAATCGCTGGAAAAATCCTAGATTCTTGTAGTGGTTTTTCAGGCTTAGAACAAGAATGATTTATGTAGTTAAAAGAACAAATAAAGGTTTATATAATATAAGGCTCAAGGGAGTTGACTATGGAAATACACCATACAATGATGGAATGATAACTAGGACAATTGGGAAAGTTTTTTGGTTATGACAAAAAATGCCTAGATCATTTCTCTAATATTTGGTATCAACTAGGATTTCGCCTCAAGGATCCATCAACGGATTCTAGAGCAAAGCAAGATTGAACTTCCCTGACCCAGTTAATTAAACTTCTTCTCTTCATAAGCAACATGGAATAAAGAAAAAATGATTATGTGTTCAATTATGTTCAAGGACAAAGATTTAAATCAAAGTACCCACAAAACTCCGCCTGACATAAAAGAAATTTTTGAAAATTTTTCTTATTTCTATCATCAATCACAAATTTCAGAGTCAGAGAGAATTCAATCAACTCAAATACATGCTTGGTAAGAGAATCAAACAACTCAAGACTTACAAAATCACAAGTAAAAATAAAAAATAACCAACAATCAAGAAGAAAAAATAACTATAGGAGTTTACACCCCCAAACTTAAACTAAGCAATGTCCTCATTGTAATTCAAAAGTGAGAAAAATTGAAGAAATGAAAAGAACTTCCATAATTTCATGGTGAATTAGTTGTAGTTTGTAATTTTCAGCTTTTTATTCATGCTAAATAAACCTGCATCAAAATCTAAATTATTCAAAAAAAAAATAAAAATAAAGGAATAAAAGAAAGTTCAATGGGCTGCCTCTCATAAGCGCTTGTTTTAAAGTCTACAGCCAGATTTTTCAATTTTTATCCATCTGGATCTCCAAGAGGAATAAGTGTACAGTTCCTCTCCACTTCATTGTTAAGTGATGTATCCTGCTGCAAGGCTCGTTCTAGATGATTGGCTGGTGCATCTTCTTTAAATGCCTCTTCTTCATATTGCTTAATGTCATCAACTCAAAAACAAGTACTTAGCTCTTCTGGAATTCTCAAGCCTTGGTAGATGTTGAATAAAACATCTTCTTTGTTCACTCTCAATGTTAACTCACCCTTTTGAATATCAATTCAAGCCCTTATCGTAGCCAAACGGTCGGCTAATAATTAGTGAGATTTCTTCATCTTCTTCCATATCTAACACCACAAAATCAGCAGGAAAAATAAATTTATCCACCTTTACTAATACGTCTTCTATGGTTCCATGTAGATACTTGATGGATCGATCTGCTAATTGTAAAGAAATAGTTGTTTGTTTCATCTCTTCAAATCTTAATTTCTTGCAAATAGAAAGTGGCATAAGATTAATGCTAGCACCAAGATCACATAAAACTTTCTCAAAAAATGAATTTCCAATGGTGCAAAGCAAAGTGAAACTCCCTGATATTTTAATTTTTGAGGCAATTTATTTTAAATAATGGCAATACATTCTTCAAAAAGTTTTAATGTTTCAAACTCATCCAGCATTCTCTTTTTGGAAATGATGTCTTTCAGGAATTTGACATAGTTTGATATTTGTTCCAAGGCATCTGCAAAAGGAATATTTATGTGATTTTTTTTTTAAAATATCCAAAAATTTAGAAAATTGCTTATCTAATTTTTGTTTTTGAAAACGTTGAGGATAAGATAGTGGAGTAGAAAAAATAGGAGGATTGTTAGGAAATGAAATTGCTGGAGGAATGTTAGTCTCTCTTAGTGTATCAACAATAATCTCCTATTCTTTTACTTTATTATTGCTTTGGCCATTGTTCACAACTGTAGGGTGGACTTGGTTTCTTTTGACGGTCACTTCTCAATTTCTCTTCCACTTCTAAGTGTAATGGCATTGCATTATTCTTTTGGATTCACTTCTGTGTTGCTAGGAAAAGTTCCTATTTGTTGGGCATTGATGGTCATGGTTAGTTTCCCTATTTGCACTTCAAGATTTTTTTATAGTAGCTCCCATATCACTGCAATGAGTCTCAATATTATCCAACCGTGAATTAGTCTTTTTAAACCTTGCATTTATCTCCCCAACAAAGAAAACCATGACATCCTCAAGTGACATCTTCTTTTCACTTGGTTGACTATCAAATCCTGGAGGAGGTTGCAACACATTGTTTGTGTTTCCATAAGACAAATTCTCATGATTTCAAAGTCTTGAATGGTAGTAATTTGGCATAGGATTACCACGATAGTTGTAGTTTTGACTGTTGATGTATTGAACTTGTTCTTGACTCGCTTCATTACTCGGAATTGTCATACTTGTAGCTGCAACATATTTTGTACTTTGTGGTACCCTTTAGGTTGTCAAGGCTAAAATCTGATAAGATAGAGCAGCAAATTGAGCTGAAAGGGCAGCAAACGGCTCAAATTCATGAATTCCAGCAACTTTTTTAGTCATAGTTCTTTCAGTTGGCCATTGATAGTTGTTTGAGGACATTTCTTTCAAAAGAGAAGTAGGACCCTCAGCTGTATTTGACATCAAAGTTCCACTAAAAGCGGCATCAACTATGGTCCGAGTTTGCCCATTTAACCCATTATAGAACATCTGAACTTGCAACCAATCCGGAAATCCATGTTGAGGGCAGCGTCGAATCAAATCTTTATACCTTATACCCATGTTTCATAGAGTGATTCGAAATCATTTTGCCTGAATTGACCAATCTCACTCCTGAGTTGGGTTTTTTTTAAGGTGGAAAGAATTTAACAAGAAATTTTCAGCAATGTCCAGCTAGCTAGTGATGCTTCCATGTTGTAGAGATTGTAGCCAACCTTTTGCCTTGTCCCTCAAAGTAAATGGAAATAATCGTTGTCTAATATTGTCTTTAGTAACACCATTAATTTTTACAATATCACAAATCTCCAAAAATATCGACAAATGAATATTAGGATCATCAAGTGGCGATCCGCTGAATTGACATTGCTGCACCATACTAATCAAGGCTTGTTTGAGCTCAAAATTGTTGGCATTGATGGGTTGGCATCTTATACCCAAATAGTTGTCATTCAGAACTGGCTGTACGTAATTCTTCAAAGTGTGTGGCTGTGCATCATGTTGTCCGTCAGTTATGACTAGTATTTTAATTTTTGTTCGTGACCTAAGAGTTTTTTCAATCTCCAGATCAAAAGGAATAATGTCACGAGATCTAGCACGACACATCCAACGTAAAAAACATACCTGTAGAGCAAAAAATAAAATATAAAAATAAATTAAAATAACATTCTAAATTAAAATCAAGATTACTTTGTATCGATATTGGCAAAAATAAGAATAAATTAATAATCGGCAATAGCGCCAAAAACTTGATCGGTGCAAAACTGCAAGTGCACAATATTGTAGTTTTATAGTGAAGTGATGAGAATAATATTGTCCTCAGGGATTGATAACTTACTTTTGATAAGTGTTGAAATTATACTGATCTTGACTTTATTTAGAAAAGTCACTAAGATTTTTGTAATTGCAATTTAAAATAAAATCAATTCAAAGAAAATATTCAAAAGAAAAGAAAACTGTTGTTTGAAGATCAAATTAATGAAAAAGAAAATTTCTAGAAAATTGATTTTACATAATCCCTCACTATGCTTTACTCATCTAACTAATTGAATTTAATTCTCTCTATTTGTTAGCAAATATCTAATTCATCCAAAAACCCATTTCGATAGTCAGTTGGAAATTATTCTTGTTCATCATTTTACACAAGAGTATGCAAATTAATAAAGCAAGAAAGTATTAAGACCAACGATTTTAATACTACATAGGTTCATATAAATCTTTCAATCTCTATATTTAATTATGCTGAAATATCCAAGATCTATCCTATAATTCCCTATTTCGATAGAAAATCATAAGATTAAATCATCTAATTAATGACTAGTTAATTAGAAGCAATAAACTCAGAATAAATAAGACAAATATAGAAAAGAATTATTTTAAATTAGCATAGAAAAGCAAGCATAGTTTAGAACTAGATTACATCATTTTCATAGAATAAAGAAATTTAATTCATGCTAAAAATTCAATTCAATATAAACGAATTCACCATAATTTTTTTGAGAAGAATGGAAGAAAATGAACACTAAAAAACAATACTCGTCGCAGTCCACAGTGTCGTCTTCTAAGTCGCAGCGTCCTTCTCTTCTTCTCTCTTCCTTCCGTTTTCTTTCTTTTTTCCCCGCACTATGTTTCGTGCAAAACAAGAGTAAAAAAATCTCTCCGTCCTTTTGAAAACGGATAAAATCAAATCCTATTGCCAGCGTCTCGTTCTGCCAGTTCCACTTCGTACGTGTTGCAACTTGCTCAAGCGTTCAAAAATAAAACTAGTCTTCTGTCTATGTGTCCAGCCACTAAAACGGATAATAAAATCAAATAAAGTCAATAGCTGCTGCTCGTTACATGTGGATTCAAACCAAACCTCTAGCTTCCTTCACCGTGTTGCATGCCAACTTGCATCTCATTGCCAAGTCAAACCTAAAAGCTTCTTCATTCAATTCAAATTAAGGGCCCCACGTTGCATGCCTCCACTTTTTCAATAGTAAACGTCATTTCTCTTTTTTTTTTTCTTTTTTAATTCCTTCAATTTTTGGCTTCTAATTTCAACTTGATCTTTATCTTCAAAACAGTTCTAATGACCAGCTCTCATATTCAGATAAATCTTCATTTAAATGAGAAAGAGTCCTTAGATGATAGGCTTCTAAAATTTAGATCTTCATTTTCTTCAAATCTGAAATAAAATTTAAATAATAACAATGAAGCCTAAAATCAACAAAAATAAATAAAATTAGACTAAAGTTTAAAGTTAAGAAGTAATAAAATATACTAAATTATGCAAGTCATCAAACACTCTCTCTTTCACCATTCTCTTGTGGCTGGTTTTTGTATACTTTCTCTCAATCTCTATAACTGCAAGGCTTAGTGATCATTGATCAAAGGTAGGAATTTTCTTAAGCTAATTTCAGCATGCTCTATAATAGATGCAATAATGCCCCATGTAAACCATTTTTGGATTGGTTTTGGTTTTAACGGATTAGGTGGGTTGATTTTGTGAGGTGTTAAGGTTAGGGTTTGTATAGTGGTTGTTGGATTTGGAAATTTCGTGGTTTATGATATAAACCTAGGGCATGGTCTTTAGAGTTATTTACCAGGGCTATGTATTTGTTGGAATTCATCCATTTATTTAGAATAATATCGTTTATTTTAGTTCATGTATTTAGCCATTATCATTTTGGGTTGTAGTTATCAGTTGAACATGTCTAGGACCATTGAGGCACGTGGGTCTAGTTAAGGGGCAGTTGTTAGTCCATTTAGTTCATGCTTTTCGTTTGTTTAACTAGAAGTTATTTTATATCTCTATTTAATGTACTGATTAATGGGGTGAAATTACAACATCTTGCCCATAAACTTGAATTGTGTTGGAGGGATTCTAGCTCCTCGAATTGCTAGTACATTTTCTATTTTTTGACTATTAAGTCCATAACATGATCATTGAGGGGAATTTCGTAGTGATGGAAAATGTACTATTATATAAAGCCTTCTAAACTCTTGAAAAGTATTTCGTAGCCATTCTATGTTCTCAAAAAATTTGAGTTATATTCTTCAGAGATCATGAACATGATTTTGACATGAACTTCAAATGCATCACTTTACCCAATACTCAATTTGCTTCCTCTCTTTATGTCTTATTTAAGTAGATGCATCTTGTGTTAGGAAAGCATTTCTCTTTAGAAATTTTGGAAATTTGGCAAGGGAAGACATAAGCGATAGCGGCAATAGCAGTATCATGCTCACGATGAATTAACAGGTTTTACAAGACCCTAGGATTTGTCCTTGATAAGTGTTACGATCCTTGCATTACCCTCCAAGCATGTATTTATGTTCTAACATTTTTGGTTGGAGTGGAGCAATCACTTCTAAAATGTGCATTGATTGATAAATCTTTTGGTGTTTTAATCAGTTGTTATAAGTCTCTGATTTGATTATTCTAATCTTTTACTCACCACAATGATATGCATATATGCATGTAAAATGGTATAGGTGATAACGTATTAAGAGAATTTCGTGGTAGAAATAGCGAATTCTGAGTTAAGTCATGCATCTTGTTGCCAATTACAATTTTTCACGATCATAGAATTGATTAATGATGCGTTGTATCTCAAATTGTAGTTGAGCCTTATAGAATCGAGTTATTCTATACCTTTGTTAAGGTTTGAATCAATCGTCGATGTGATGCATTTGGATAACTCTGTGCCTACAAGCTAAAAAGAATTATCCATAGAAGACCCTACAACTAGTCCTTATGTCCATCCTCCTATCAGACATAGAAAACCTCGAGATAAATCAAAAGTATGACTACATTTTACTAGGATTGATGACAAAGATCCCAATGAGCATAAAACCACATGTAGTTATTGTGATAAGATTTTATTATGCCATTCTAAGAAGTAAGGTATTTCATATTTAAAGTACCATAATGACACATGTAAAGTCTTTCTTACTGGAATGGATAACCTCTAATAAAAAAGATTGGAGCTAGGAAGAATGATGGGGGTGATGGTACAACTAACAGTCATAGTATTGGGCTTGCCAAGTATAATGAAGAGAAGATAAGGTTGGTAGTAGTTAAGATAGTAATTATGGATGAGGTCGGGTTTAGAGACTTTATGACCACAATTGAGCCTAGATTTCCAATCTCTTCTCGCATTACTATTATGTGAAAATGTTTGAAGTTTTACTTTTTAGAAAATGATAAGTTAAGAGAAACGCTCATGCCCTCTAATTATAAGATTTGCATCACCATTGATACATAGATATTAATTCAAAATCTTAACTACATATGCATAACAAAATAGTATGTTTTATGAAATTTTCTAATCATAAAGGGAGGACAATAGGAGGAGAAGAGTCATTCATACTTCAATGGGGGTATAAAGAAGTTATTTATCATCATTGTTGACATTGAATCTTCCAATAATACAACCATTGATAACTTTGAATAATGTTTTGAATGAGGACGGTTGAAGAATACTTGGTTTTTCCCTTGTTAGATTATGTAAGTTAATTTAACTTTATTGGTCGGTTAACTTATGTAATTTGATGAACGTTTTTTTTTTAAATATGGATTTCTTCTCCCCTTATCTTTTCTAGAGATTATTATAACGAGGCATTGTACCTTTTTGATCAATTGGGGTTTGTATTCATACATCTTGCTTAAGTGAAGGAGAACATGTATTTTATACTTTAATGCTTGATAGTGTTTTGGTGGGAAAGTAGTTACATCTTGTGTATAAATAGAGCAGGTTGAACTCTATTTTAATTTTACAATGATAATTTGATTTTCTGCTTCATTTCATTGGGTATTACTTGATCTTTTGGGATGTTAAAAAAGTATTCCAATAGTTAAAATTCAACTTGATGCTGATAAAGTTGTTAGGTTAAATGAATCTGAAAATATTCAAGTATGAAAGGAACATATATTGGTGGTAGACTAGCAGTTGAGAAAGTTACAACCACAGGAACTAATTAGTTTCTCATATACCAATGTCTTTATCTAGTACCAATCTTAAAAACGATGCACGCAAAATCAAGACTCATACGCTGTATGATATATGTATTGTGTGGTTGGCAATGGCAATTGGGATTTAAATCTAATGATAGTCTACCCAAATGTTATGTTATTGATGGTGTAATAAAAAAAAATTACGAAGATCAAAATAGGAAGCATGTCGGGTTAGAAAGACGAAGGAATAGTATTTCGGTCGAAAATATTATTTATTTTGAACCAAAATTTTTTTGAGTCAAGACGGAAATTTGAATTTCAACTTAGTTAGGTAAATTCAAGATTTCTTATAAAGGATATGTGCTTCCACTTAACTTGAATTCTTTCTGATTTTTTCTCTCCACGTAAATGCTCTCTCCTTTCATTGTACAAGTTGATTGCTTACCACAATGGTAGGCTATACAATCTCGGAAAAAGATTTATGGTAGGGCTTGTATATCAGGCTTGCTGCATAACAAGATGGATGGGGATTTGGAAGAACTATACAAAAAACTTTCTTTGTTTGAGCATGAGAAGAAAGAGATTGTGGTGGAGACAAACTTGTTGAACATACAAGAAACAGAGGAACCAATTGTCTGGTTATGACTCTACTCAACGACCGTCATTTTAATAAAGAAGCAATGAAGCAAACAATTAGGAGAATTTGGAGACTAGTGAAGAAGGTTTTGTTCAAAGACCTAGGGCCAAATTTGCTGATTGCGGAATTTGAAGAACATAGAGACAAGGATCATGTGATGAGGGAAGGTCTTGGTCCTTTGATAAACATCTACTTCTGATTAAAGAGTTAGATATCTATCAGCAACTCAACCAAATCAAATTTACAGAAGCCTCCTTCTAGATTAGAATTTATTATCTCCTGCTACAAGTTATGAATGAGAAGGTGGGGAAACTCATTGGTGAGGCCATTGGCATTGTCAAAGAGATTGATGTGGAACAAGTAGATGTGGAGTGGGGTGAATTTATCAGAATCAAGGTTTGTCTTGATATTTCCAAACCTCTTATGAGAGGAAAACGTATTAACCGTGGGCAAAGTTTATATTTCTCATAATCAAGGTTCGTGACTTGGTTAGGAAGGAAGATCCCGATATTTTATTTTTTCAAGAGACAAAGTTGACAGCTAGGAAGATGAAGACTTTAAAATTCAATTTGAGGTATGAAGATTGTTTGGTTGTGGATAGTGAGGGCATAAGTGGGGGTCTAGCTTTAATGTGGAAAAAGGAAATTTTGATCAATGTTAAAAGTTTTTCCAAAAACCATATTGATGCTAGAATTTTTTAGGAGGGAGTGGGTATGGACTAGCAGCTTACTGGTGTTTACGGACATCCAGATGTAGCAAAAAGACATGAACATGGAGTTTGATTCATGCATTAAAAGTGGGGGGTGATCAAGCTTGGTTGGTCTTTAGGGATTTCAATGAAATTTGGTGCAGGCAGGAGAAGAATGGAGGGAGAGATAGGCTAGAAAGACAAATGGTGGAGTTTAGAAACATGATAGATGGTTGTGCATTGCGTGATATGGGATAAAAAGGCAATAAGTACACTTGGTGTAATAGAAAGGGGAGAATCATAGCATTAATGAAAGGTTGGATAGATTCCTAGCCAATAATATGTGGATCAACCTTTTCTCCAATGTAAGAGTAACACATGGAACAACAACTCATTTGAATCATGTATTTATCATTTTACACATATATGGTGACCAATACTATAGTAGAGGCAAGTAGTTATTTAGGTTTAAAGCTATGTGGGCAAACCATGAAGATTGTGAAAGAATAATTGTAGAATCTTGGTGTAGAGGTCCTGTTAGTGCATATATGAAGAGGGTGATAGACAAAATTTCAGCCTACAATCGACAACTAGAAGTATGGAACAAAAGAACATTTGGATTAGTCCACAAAAAGATCAAACAATCGAGAGATTAGCTTCAACAAAATCCAAATGTCTGACCCTCTGTGCTTGAGAATAGAGGAGCATCAAAATGCTAGAAATACTTTATAGTGCTGGTTAGAGATGTAGGAGATACCATAGAGACAAAGATCAAAGGCATTGTGGCTCCAACTTGGGGACCAAAACACCAAGTACATTCACAAGAAGGCATCTCAAATAAGAAAAAAGAATTTTATTATTGGGCTAAAAGATGATGAAGGGTTGTGGCAGGTTGGGGAAAGAAGAGACAACGTTATCTTGGATTATTTCCAATCCTTGTTTACTACATTTGTTGAACCTAAGATTTCAAGTTTTGTGTAATTATATATTTACACATGGATTTTGATGATAACAAATGAATTCAAAGAATGAAGGAGTCTCAAGCTCAATTTGTCCACACAATGGAGTCAAG